>CAKKLC010012490.1:14032-33154 GCA_918559645.1 Ceratonova shasta | reverse complement strand
TAGAATAAATAAATCATATAAATAATATATTTAAAAACATTCCTTTATTATTAGGTCATTATTATCGGATAATTAGAATAAATAAATCATATAAATAATATATTTAAAAACATTCCTTTATTATTAGGTCATTATCAGGTCATTATTATCGTATAATGAAAATAAATAAATCATATCAATAATAAAATATTTAAAAACCATTTATTTTATTATTAGGTCATTATTATCGGATAATTAGAATAAATAAATCATATCAATAATAATATATTTTAAAAACATTTATTTTTTATTAGGTCATTATTATCGAATAATTAGAATAAATAAATCATATCAATAATATATTTAAAAACATTCCTTTATTATTAGGTCATTATCAGGTCATTATTATCGTATAATTAGAATAAATAAATCATATCAATAATAAAATATTTAAAAACCATTTATTTTATTATTAGGTCATTATTATCGGATAATTAGAATAAATAAATTATATCAATAATATATTTAAAAACATTCCTTTTTTATTAGGTCATTATTATCGAATAATTAGAATAAATAAATTATTTTACATTATTTGTATAAATACATTATTCAATTCATGAAATTGTAAGAAAATTTTATTAATTAATTTTTATCATAATATTGTATGAATACACTATTTTATTAATGATGAAAATATAATTTTTTTTATTATTTTATTATTTAATATTATAGCATTATTTGTATACACACATATTTCAGTTAGAAAATAATTACTAACTACTTTCAAATTAAGCTTATCTTTTTCTTTATATAAATAAATTATTTCATTCATAAAAAATTAATTATAGTATCGTGTTTACATTATTTTTAATAAAAAAATTATAATTATATTTGGATACATATGTATTGATCTTATAAAGTTACTTCAGATTTCATACACTACTTTTTTTTCAAACAATAATTATTTTTTTGTTTTAAATCGTATAAAATAATTGTACTTTATGGTATCTATGATCATTATAATTTTTTTATTAATAGTATATTAAATACCATTAGAATTAAGAAAAACATACTTGACAAGATAAAATAAAGAAGTAAAAAAATTAAATTAATTAATATTTTTTTATTAAAATATGTATTGACCCAAGTAAAAAAAAATATTATGATTATATTAATATTATAAAAAAAATATATTTAATTATTTACACATTGTGAATTTTGAACTCTTCTCAATTTTAAACTTTTATTTTAGAATATTTTTTAATATTATTAAATATGCTAATATTATAGCTTCGATAAAAATAATATTATTTTAATATACAAAAGAATCTAGATAACTATTAAATGTGTACACATGCATCATTAGTAAAAGAACAAGTTAATCAGAAAACCCTAATTTTTTGAAAAACTTTTGAATTTACTATAATCATTAAATAGTTTTTTGATATTTCTGAGTGTATTATCAACTTTTATAAAAAAATTATTATTATCTTACACCTCACAAAGAACAGATTTCTAATTTTAACCATAATTATGATACTATACCATTTTCTAAGAAATAATATTATATATTTAAAAAATAATAACCACAGGTAGGTTAAATATAACGTATTATACTAAAATAAATTACTTTAAAACACCTTTATTATAATAAATCTCAAAAATTGAGAAAAATATTAATTAAGATATATAAAAATGTACAAGAATTTCATATTTATTTTTACAAACATGAAACTAGTCATTACTTATTAAACAAATTAATAAAAAATTAAAAATGTTTATTCTAATTATTTAACCTTAAAATTATAATAATTTCAAAGAATTATTTTTCTACATGTAATGATACTAACAACTCAGCAAAATTCTCTCATAAAAAAATAATTTTTTAATTTAGTGAAACCTTGTAAACATAAAAATTATAATTTCAACTGACTAAAAAATATTGAGAAATCGATTTTACTAATATGCAATCTCTTTTAGAATCTTGATTCAAATTATATTTTTTAATAACTTTGTAGAGTTTCAATACTTAATATAACTAAAAAAAATATTAATGATTCAATGGTAAAATTGATATAATTATCAAAACGTTTAAACATTTAAAAATTAATTGAAACAAAATAAACATAATAAGAAATATCATCTCAGTGTATTTGACAAAATTTATTTTGTATAATTGACAGGATCTAAGTAAATATTAGAATTTTATTATTTTTTTCTATAATAAAGAAATAATTAAAATAAGGAATAAACATTAATTTTCCCGTTTTTAACTCTGAATAATTTAATTAGAAAATACATATTGAATCTTTTGTTAATATTTATCAATATTATAATTTGTATTTCAAAATCATTTTAGTAGTTTTCATGATATTTTTCCAAAATATTTAAGTACATTTTCTTCTATGTTTTGGAGCTTTTTCAAAAAAATTAACAATTTTACATAGATTAAAATAGATAAATATATTATAATGCTTAGTAAGGATTACTTAAACTAGTAAGTATATAAATGACTCAGCAGTCAACATAACGTATGTAATTAATTGGGAATTTCACATTTATATTGTATAATATAAAATTTTTAGACAAAACTCTAAAAAATACACTTATCACAGTAATAGAATTTTCAAATATTTCTATAATTATTACCAGTCATTAAAAACAAACTTATAAAAATAGGATCCAAAATTACAGTTTAATATTAAGTATTTATATTCAAAACTTTGTTAACCCCTTATCGTGCAATTTTTTAGAAAATTTTTTTTCATAGAAATACAAATTAAATTTTAAAAATTTCAATAAAACAAAAAAAATCAATTGAACATTTTAACATATATTAAAAAGTGGATGAGATAGTAAAGAATTAAAAATATCCATTCGAAAATAATAATTGAAAATAAATAAAGATATTCTAATAGTTTTAAATTGTATGATAATTTTCAAAACATTCTGGTAAATGCAATGGTATTTGGCATTTTTTACATTGTCAGGTAGTTTCACTTCTTATACCATGTTTGAAGCACACATGGTATCTTTTAGTTGGATGTAGTTTCTTTTCAGTTGGTGGAATGTGTGTAGAAAAATGACCCCAATTTTTAGCTTGCAATCTTAGTAGTGTATCAATATTTGAAAACCGTCCACGTCATTTGTAATTAGGAAGTGAAATGTTCTTCAGTAAATCTTTAGCAATAATCATACAAAACGTACCATTATTTTATCTTTTTTCACAAAGAATTTTGGAGTACAAAACACGGGAATTATAGATAGACATATCAAACATATAAAAGACGATTTTTTTGTACCCCTTCATAAATTTTTGCATAACTGGAAAACAAGCAGGTAGTTGATCTTGTATATCAACTCCTCCCATACCATGATTGTAATCAATTACTTAAGATGGTTTTATAATATTGTCTTCACCACAACCTTGTAATTTTCTTTTTTTTCCTGTGTATAATGTTTTCATTTGAATGTTTTGTACTAAGCCTATAAACATCTTTTTTGTCGTGCCATCTCAAAGCCAATAAATTGTTACTGGATAGAGTTCTGACTTCGCCTTTCTTCAATTTATGTACTATAAGTGCCTTAGGCATATTTTTTCCTATTCTTCCGAACAGTTCCTACGACGTTTGTATTATTTTTTAATAGATTTAGGTATAAAGTTGGAGATGAATACCAATTGTCTAAATACAGAGTGTACCCCTTTCCTAAAATAGGCTGTGACATATCCATTACAATACTTTTAGATGCTGGCATATTACTTCCATCAGGTTTATCCTGGCCAACATAAATTTTAAAGGGGCAACAATATCCTGATTTAGATTCACACAATTTATATATCTTTATTGCAAAACGTGCTCGCTTTGAAGCATTAAATTGCTTATAACACAATCATCTATTGAATTTCATAAGGGATTCATCAATTTGTACATTATTATCTGAAGTGTATAGTTTGCCAAATTTATCATTCAAATAGATTACTATACTTCAAACCTTTCTTAGTCTATAATTCTTATCTTCTATATTATTATCTGTAAATGTAGAAAATAGGATATAATTAAAAATCTTCTGCGCGGCATTGTATCTGCAAATATAGGTGTCTATATTATTGCCCTTTTTGACCAGTTATATTGTATCTTTCGCTTTTTTACTTATGTCATTATGATACACAGTGCAAAATACGATTTCATCTAGTTGCAATTTACAGGATCCGTTCCTTATCAATCTTCCTATTTTTAAATTTATTATTTTCTATTACCTGTTTCGGATATTTATTTGTTTCGTTTGATAATAATTCCCAAAACTCAGAACTGAACACTTGGTCAAAAACTGATAACGGTTGTAGACTATCACCTAATTTCCTCAAAACTAAAGAATTTATACCAGAAATTTTAGTTAATTGTTTTATTTTATGGAAATGATCTATTTCATCCCAAATAAATTCTTCTGATAGGCAGGCAGCAGTAGTTCACTATCGTCGCTTATTAGACGCTTGGTACGCCTTCGGATTGTTGTAACAATATCACTATCATCTGAGTCTGTTTCCAGTGGTGTAGAATCTTCAATGCAAATTTCTTCATCACTATTCTCACTCCAATCAAATTTTTCATTATCGCTTTCATATAAAAAATCATGATTCTGGAACATAATTTTTTAGTAATGGAAATAAGATACCGTATAACAAACTTAATCAAAGTAAAAATTAAATTAATTTATGACATGAAATATAACATGAAAGTATTCTTTGCCTACTAATTGCAAAATATTTAATATTTTAAATGGTATAGTTCAATGCAAAAAAAAAGTTGTGACGAGTCTAGCTCGTCATTTTAGTATTTGGTTTATAAAACTTATGACCAGTAAGAATCGTCATTGTACGATAAGGGGTTAATTGTTATAAACCAAATAATCAATTAAGCACATATTTAATATTACTATAAGTATTCAAAATTTAATAATTTTTTGCTTTCATGAAACCTAAGCATATTTAAAAAGATCAAAAATAACATTTTGGTTATGGTATACTTTTGGGAGTATAAATAATATATAAATAAAATAATTACAAGTTAAGATAACCAAATTTTTAATAAATTATAAAATAATTGACAATCAAAATTAATAAATATATATGTGGTAGACTGCTTCAAACCAATTTATTCAATCCGTATCGAATCTGTATAAATTAAATAAAGCGTGTAAACGTTGAGTGCTGTTTCTTGAATTGTATAAACTTTCAAACATAAACTTTTGGAGATAAATTTCGATGTTTTCTAAATTTGTAGAATCGAGAATTTCGCTTTTGAGGGTTCTCCACAATCATTTAATTGCATTAGTATGTATTTCCGGATTCTGTGAGTCTTCAAAAACTTAAGTGTGGTTAATAAAAAAATATAAATATCCTAATGAACTTAGATTGACGTATCCTCTCCATTCATCTGTTATAACTCTAGTGTCGATTTCTACATTTCTTAACATAAATTCATTGATTACATTCCTATTTTTCCGGCGTGTAACGAAAAAAGCATACTCTTTTGTTTCACGGCATAATGCATCCATGACCCATATTGACTGCTTTTCAAGAATCTGACCCTACATATATTTGTGCGTATAAATTTTAGATTCATCTACTTCTTCAGTATATCCGCGGCCTCTAATTTTATGAAAATTTAAATTTTTGAAAGATTTGCATATCTTGCTCCTTATAATCCTTGAAGTATGATATTGCAGTTTTCTTTGAAATTTAAATATTTTCAGTTACTTCAAGGAGCGTTTTATCTTCTGCAAAACAGGCAAAAAGACGCAAAACTTTTGAAACGGGCAAGTGTGTTCATAAAAGACCCTTTCGATAAACAAACTTTTTTTAAACTTACATCCTCTATAACAATACCTAAACTCACCTATAGTGTTATGTCTTATTTTTGAGTTTTCTAAAAAAGTTGATCCTCCGCACAAATCACAAAAGGAGGTGTTGTATTGCTTAGCCCAAGTTCTACTGCAAGATTATAACTTGATTCTGCCTTAACTGTTTTTTCTATAACTTCAAACACCGTATACATTTTCTTAAATGGCGGTGAGTTTATTTTAAATTATTTATTATTAATTAAACAATTTTCAATTATTTTATAATTTATTTAAAATCTGTTATCTTAAATTTTAATTATTTAATTATTTACTTATTAATTTAGATATTTTTTATTTATTATTTATACCCCAAGTATTCCTTTACTAAAATTTTACTTTAAAACTACAAAAATAAAAATAAATAAAAAGATACCATATTTATATTTTCAAATTAATTTCGCTCTAAATAATTAAAGTTGTTACATCTAACTATTTTTATCAATAAATGTAATAATTAGGGCGGTTTAATGCAAAAAAAATGCGAAAAATTGCTAATAATGTGATTTTTTCTGATTAAATGCCGAAAATGCAATTTTTAAAAATTTAAATTCTGTTTAAATTTTACTTTATTTGGTAATATTGGTATTAATAAATAAAATAAAAACCGATATACTTTAAAAATAATAGTTTATTGTTTTAGTGTGTTAAATGGCCCACAAGCAAAAAATATGGTTGAATCTAAAAATAACTTCAATTAAAATACAATTATGTAAAACAGAGTTAATTTATTTACTAAATATATTTTTAACTATCATTTTAGTTTTTTGGTCCTAAAGGTCAGTTCTCAACAAAATTTAAAAGTTAGAAATGTATTGTAAACCATGCAACAAGAAACACTGGATAAAAGGTACGCGTCTCGCCAATTAATAAATCATTTACCAAAAATTTACACGATTTTTATTTTTTTAAATGAATATTTAGTACAGGTAGAAGAAAATATAAATTGAAATCTTAACAAAACGTATTGTATAAATTTCTAAGTGTCATAAAATTAATATATCACTATTTTTAATATAATGTTTATATACCAAAAATCACTTTTAAATTATTAGCTATTTGTAAAAAAAGTAAATTTGTTTAATAATTACCATTAATACATTGTTTTTGTACTAATTGTTTTTCATTCTGAGGTTTGTATTTCATAAACACCCTAAATTCTTATATTCACGTTTCTGCTTACACCGTCAAATTTTTTACATAAGCTTTGACGGTTCTAGTTATAGTTAACAAAAATTTTTATTCATTAATTAAATTTTAAATCTTTTTTATTTCATTACTAATTTTTTTAAATATTCCTTTAATAAATAAATTGTCTTTGCATCGTGATTTTACGATAACTATCTAATAAATTTACGCCCATGACAAAACAAAAAAAAACTGGACAGAGAACTAATAAGAAAATATATTAGAAAATATCCTAAAAAGGTATTTTTAGGCCCTGGAAATACTTTGTATTGTATTATCTGTGGTCAAATAGAAAATAATGAGAAAAAGGATGCTATACATCCACAGATCCAGCAAGAAACACAATAAAACAAAAGCTATAACCTGATTACAATCATTTTTAACAGACACTTAATCTTAACTCACAACAAATGTTGTTAGGGCATACATCTTTGCGGATATCCTGATTAAAAAATTACAAAACAAATAGCTGAAAAATTTATTTACACCCGCTAAAATTATATTTCCAAGTGTATCTATTGCCAGAAGAAAAGTAGATATAATTTCAAAACAATTGAAATTTGAAATTATGTAGAAATTATAAGGTCGTGAAATATTTTTAATTTTTGACGAAACAAAAGTATTACTTCAGAAATATTGTAATATCTTAAGAGGTTGGATTTCAGATCCCGAAAAAATATATTTATTGGGATGCATCGTAATTAATCAATCACTAAACTCTACAATTATTTTATAGTAAATTGACGATGTCCTCGAAGCATATAATATAAACTTTTTAAAATTAATAATGTTAATTTCTGATGCAGAGACATAAATGATGAAGGCTTTTAAAGTTCCTGAATCTAGAAAAGGTCATTTCTTTCACGTCCAGTTTATTGCGCATTTAATACACAACTATACCATGAGAATACGAGCTTTTTAAGGAGATGATGATTTTTTGTTTAAAAAGGTAAAATTCTTGACCATCAAGAAAAGGAAAGAATTTGCTTTTTTCTGTAATATTGAATATCAACCATCAGTTATTGTGACCAGATATTCCAGTTAAATATATAGCATTAATGTATTATTTTAGGTATCTTTCATAAGTACTTAGAATTTTCCATTCTTTAAAAGAGGATGGAGTTTTAATTTTTAGAGTACAGTACGCATTGCAAAAGAACATTTGACCGTTGATCTAGTGTATATCAAAGAATTTTATCAAGTCCTTATAAAATTTTTAAATGAATTAGAGGATTTATTAAACACACATTTTCATCTGTTTATTCCGTTATAACCACAAAAAATCTGGAAATCGATCAGGTTTACATTAAAAACTATATAAATACAAGACTCGATGAAAATGATATATTAAAAATTTATTCAATGCAAAAAGAAAACATCCCACGATGCACATATCAGGCATTACAAAGATGCCTTAGGGTATCTATCGCATTTAAACATAGCTTTCCTCTTATTAAGGGGTTTCTTTATTGTGGTAGAAGTTTTAATCCCAAAAATATCCAAAAATATCCAAAACTACATGGTTTTGTATTATAATTTACGTTTTTCGGAAAGTATTGATTAAAATGAGGATGAAGTAATTGAACTTCAATAAATTTTTAAATGCGACTTTCTTCTTTATAAATGCCAAAAAAAATTTATTTGCCAATTTTCTTAATTTTAAATGCGAAAAATGAAACCACCTATTTATAATATATAAAACAATAAATTTTCATAAACTTATTTAATTAAAAATATCTATTAATTTTGGACACGTTTCGATATTTTTACAGAAATTCCTTTGAAATTTAAAATTATTTTGTTAGTATAACCAATTTTATTATGATGTTGGCAACCTTCTAATATATAAATTCTTAATATTTATAAAAGTGAATATTAGTATAATTAATCATATACATAATATAAATTCAATCAAACTAAAATATGATTCTAATTAAAATAAAAAATATAGAATAATTTTTGAAACTAAAATAATGAAATTGAAAATTAGAGTATGCATTATAAATAAATTTCTTTTATATGAAAAATTTCAACTCTCATTGTATTATAGGCAGGAAAAATTTATACATTTATTCTCATAAGGTTGCAAAAAATTTAAATACTTCAAAATCAGCTTTTAATAATAAGATATAGAAACTCTGTAATAAAGGGGTTAGTTAAATATTTTCCAATAAAAAATTCATTTACTAAATTAAAAGAATTCTAATTTCAGTGTTTATTACTTTTATATGTAAATTTTATTTCAATTCTTTTAAAAATATAATTAAGTTATCATGTTATATTATTCTAGTAAATTATTCTTATTTATTATACTGCCCTTATTGTTATATACCGTACAATTATTAATTTGATTTACTAAATTTAAAGAAACTATTATATCTTATGAATTAAAATAAATAAATACATTTTTTATCTTTTTCTTTCGAAAAAGTATATTTTTCTGTAACAAAAATTCTCAGATTTTTGGATGTACAATATTAGTTGCAAGCAATAGATTTTTAATTCTTTAAAAATGTAAAATATCCTATTAGATATTTTGACTGATTTTACTTAATCAATTTTATGTATATGCCTATTAAAATAAAAGCTGAACTTAATTTTTTTATTTATTTTTAAAAATAGACAGAAGAAATAATATCTTTTAATTAAAGCACATGAATTTATGTTTTTATCTTATTTTAAAGGGAAATCAAACTGTTAAATCTTAAAGTTATTAATATATTTTCAAATGTTGGAAAATACTAAAAATTTTAAAATTGCTTTTTCAGTATTTAGAATTTGGAGATTCTATATATTAAATTATATACTTTTCTATCAATGCTTTTTCTGACGTGGTTGTTATAATTTATTAGTTATGAAAAACTAGTTAATTTGATTACTCAAAATATTAATATTTTAACCTTTTTAGACTTATAAATTGGATATAAATAATATTTATATAGTTCGAGATACCACAACAACTGTGTTAAAATGATCAATTTTTGTTAGAAAACTATTTTTGGTATACTTTCATACAGGCTTCGAGAAAATTAAATTGTTACCGCTTTTATTAATAATAAAAGGTATAAAAAAGTTAATGTTCATTTAAATTTTTGAGGTTTTGAGACATTTTATCAATGTTTTAGTGCTAATATTATAAAATCTTAAAAGATTGCTTAATCACTAAAAAAAATATTTATATTTAAAGGAATTTTTATTAAATTTATATAGGGTATAGAGATTATTAAGAATTTTTAGAACCTGTATAGTAAATTTAGCAATTTAGATTACATGGATCTAATAGAGAATCATATTGAGTAAAATAGAAATTAAAAAAAAATATTATATATTTAGAGAATCATGTTTTAATTATTTTTGGAAGTTTCAAATAAAATTAAGTAATATTAAACTATTTTAAAACTTATTAATTAAAAAATGTCAAATACGATTTTGATTTTAGATGCTACAGTTTTTGAATTTCAGTACTATAATATTTTGGATTTATTTTCATATAATTTTATACAATTTAATTTAATTTTGTTTGAAAAATTTAAAAATAGATGAAGTTAAAATTTTGAATTAAGTTCATATTTAAAATGCTTGTTTTAAACCATTTTTTAATATTTTGATTACAAAATGATGTTATTATAACAAATTTGACTAAGTACACAATTCTTTGAGTATATTTTAACTTAAAAACATTGAAAATATAAAATAAATTTTTAATACATAATTGTAGTTAGTTTTTATGAATCAAAATAAATTATTTCTTACATTTAGATAAATTTTAAAAGGTAGTAAAAATAATATTTTACAAGATTCCTTATTAGAAATTATATTAAGTATAATTTTAAATTTAAGTATTTAGCTCATATTTAATATTTTTTAATAATAATTACATTATTAGATATTTAAAAATATTCAATTGAAACAAAATGACGGTATTTTTTTATAAACAACACTAATTTTTAACCATGTTAAGGAGAATTAAACATAAAAGATTGATTAAATTTTTGACTAAATTCAATATAAAAATACATAAATGTCCAAAATTATGAATTTTATTTATCCAAAATATTATTTTTTTTATTTTTTTCAAAAAATCAGAAGTAAAAAGTTATATAGTTAAATAAGAAAGAATATTATCCCCAACTTTTTAATTTTATTATTTTAATACAAATAAAATTAGAAGTAAGCTTCGATTACGGTCAACCCTTGGGATGGGGTACTGAAAATTTAAAAAACAAATTAGAACTGTTTAATTTATTGAAAATAAGATCAAAGTTTACTTCCAAAGTGTAAATTTTTAGATTTTTTTTACACTCGCGTTTCGAACACAAGTTTCATAGTTTTTGGGCGTTAAATTTGAAGAAACTGATTCTTTCAAATTCAACGGAATTCACTCTACAGTGTTTGTAGGTACTGATCTGTCAACGAGATCAACAAAGTCTTCTGTATGATTAATGACTTAATGAATATAATCGTTAGAGGACAAGAACTTGTAACTATATCATGCGTCCAATAAAACAGTCGAACCTCTTATTACATTGCTTATAATAAATTTATTTATATAGTTTCATTGTCTCTACGTTCCGATACTATAAATTTTATTTTTTTGCTTTCATGACAAATTACTCTAATAGTCTACAAACACTGAAATCTGAAAACTCTTCTTTGATTATTCTTACAAGTGTATAAATGAGTTTTTTTTAACTTCATACACAGCTGATAATGTAAAATATTGGTAATACCAAAATAATTCTTTATACACAATTCTTCAATTGTATTAAACGACTTTATAGAACTGGCTTCCACACACTGTTTTCAACTTCTTGCAACATTATCTTGAATCGATATACCCACTTCACAATCTTATCAGCAACCTGTACCAAGTCAAGATTACATTTTCCAATTATACTGTTGTTAACATTTTTCAGCATCTTTTTAGGTGCATTTTTTCCGCATTTAATACGTATGTTGAATCCATCTTCTAACTTTTTCTCAATTCATTGGAATCAACATATTAAAGACTGAGTTCCACGGCGTGCCAAAATACTCTTTTCGACCCAAAAAGTATGAGTAATTTTGTAACATTATCTCTTTTATAAAATTTCTTAAATTCATGGGTTTTTATTTTTTATAATTTTTAAAGAAAGTTTCAGCCCCAAGGATCATCTATAACCGAAGCTTCAATTCTTGTTGTTTAAAAATAATTTTATTAATTCATTAATTTAAAAATATGGGATATTAATATATTTTATTTATAAATTAAATTATTGTTCAATGAATATTCAAATGGTTTTAATAATTATATATATCATATTGATACTATAAATGAACATGATTTTGTTACTATTTCATATAATTAATTAATTTTTTATAAGTTCAAATTTGAAATCAAAATATTAAAAGAATTTAAAGTAACAATTATGTTACTTAATCTATTTATTTTATCAAAAATTTTACAATTTTATAGAATAACTTAAATATTTATAAAATTATTTAAAAACTTAAATAAATTTAGTATTCATGAAATTGAGTTGGTATATTTTATACAATATTCAATTTTTTAAATGAATTAATTTAATTAAAAACATACATAGCGTTTAAAAATAAATAAATTATAATTAACACTAGATTGCCAAGAAAAGTCATTTTGAGTGCTTTTGAATTTCAAATAAGAAAATAATGATTAAAAAGATGACAAAGCTTTTTATAATTTTGTTAGTTTTTCTACAATATATAAATGGGTTAATTAATCATTGCTGTTGCACCCCGTCCTTAATTTCCGAAATATATAGATATATGTGTGTGTTATAACTATATTGAATGAAAGCAGTCATTTATACTTCTTAGAAAATACCATTTTGGCTCTGGATTGGAATAACATGATAACATACAAGTTCATGATAAGTTGCAGTTGTTCAATAACTAAAGTTATTGTTATTTATACTTGTTATTCGAATCTTTATGCCCTGCTTGGCATGTGCTTTGTTCCGTTTGAACGCGATGTAACGTCATTCATATAAGAAGAAGGATCTATGAGGGTAAAATCTCATACTGTAATCAATACAGCTGTGCACGTGTCGACAGTGGTTAGGCCTGCTTTACACGTTGCTAGTTGTTCTAAAACTTTTTTTAGATGATTTCTTTCGTTTCCAAAGTTCATAAAAAAAATATCCAACTGAAGCGAACTATTAGAAAAACTAAGAAAGATACGTGAAGAGCGTTCCGATACAGAATCAAATGCAACGAGATGGGAACTATCATCTGAAGATGAATCGGATCATATTTAAAGTGAGACATCTGATGCTGAAGAGAGCGATGAAGAGGCGATCACCAACTATGAAAATGAAAATTTCATCAATGTGCCCAGGAAAAGGCATAAGTTGCTAATTAGTTCAGATGAAGAAACTTAAAATACCTCTCAATATACCAAAACAGCTGCAGATGGTACTGTGTGGGTTAAAATTTGACGAAGGCGGTATTCCCGGAAGGCTACTATATACGTGTATTTTAAAGGGTATGACAGGACCAACAGACTACGCAAGAAGAAACGTTACGGCAAATAATCTTGTTAGTGCATTCTCGTTGATAATATATGATTTTATTATCAAACATTTGAAAAGTGCACAGAAGAAGAAGCCCGCAGAATTTTGGATTACTATTAGACAACTACAGTGCCGGAAATACTTGCATTTATTTGAATTTTATAAGCTCGTAGAGTCTACGAGGCAACAAATTGTAAAACTAAGTTATTTATGGTCATTCAAGTGTGGTCCAAATTTTTCAGAAGAACAATGTCCCGAGAAAAGTTCGAGCAAATTCTACTATTTATTCGTATTAACAAACGGGTTGAAAGAAGGATACTTATCCAAACAAATAAATTTGCCTTGGTTTTGAAAATTTGGGATAAGTTTATTGAAAACTATCAAACTTGCTATCAACCAGGACAAAACATAACAATTAACGAATATTTATTTCTAACAAAAGCTAGGTGCAAGTTTATACAATATATGCGTAATAAACCGAATAAATTTGGCAACAAATTCTGGCTTGCATCAGAAGTTACTAGCAAGTACATGTTGAATGGTTTGCTTACTTGCGGAAAGATGAACAAAGACCATCGTCAATGCCTTAAAGCGAATAAGTTGTTTTAAAAAACTTTTCGACCTATATGCAGGCTGTAGACGAAAAGTCACGACTGAAAACATTTTTACTAACATGTCACTAGCGACGAAAATTTTGGTAATAAAAACTACATTAGTTGGAACTGTTAGAGCAAATAAAAGAGAATTACCCAAAGCAGCCAAAAATCAAATGATAACATGCCTCGTTTTTCCACTCTCTTTTATAAATCAGAAAATTGTATTCCTATAATATATAAAAGCTAATCAAACAAAAGAGTGGCTGTTTTAAGTTCCAGGCATAAATTTCTTGAAATTAATAAAAGTAATAGAAAAATGTTACTAGAATTTATTCAGTTTTATAATAAAACAAAATTTGGGGTTGATATGACAGATCAAACGTCCAGAAAATATACGATTAAATCTAGTTCTTGTAGATGACCCCTCTAAATATTTTTTAACATTTTAGATTTGGCTGCAATAAATGCTTGGATCCTTTATAAAAAAGTGACCGGAATACAAATAGAACGAAAACAGTTCCTGTTTCAATTAGCAAAACAGCTTTCTACCGATTACACAACTGAAAGAAAGAAACATTTATCACAACAGAAAGACATAAAATTATCAACTGCAACATCTTCAAATACAACAGATTCTACCAAACATAAAATTTATCAAATATTACTTTGCCACAATAACAAAACAAATAATATTTGTCTAAAATGTAAAAAGGATGTTTGCGGAAGATGTGAATCTTAAAATATTTGAACTTTTATTTGCTTAAAATGTCCAGATAATGTTTAAATTATTTTTTTTCGAACTGAAATACATTTTTTATTGTTAATTCTTATTAATAACTTATTACATAACTGTAAATAATATAATATATATTAAAAAATTACTTTTAAACAAAGTTTAATTGCGCATTAGTTATTTTTTCACAATGCAGTCGTTTTACGACTGCTTTCATGCAATATAGGTATATACTAAGCTCCCGTCTTTCTAGTGTTAAGCAAGCAAGGAAATTTTATAAACAAAAATTATTTATTCAAATACGAAAATTTATAATAGTATACTCATATTTTCCTAAGGAAAATATATATTTTTGTAATAATTTAAAATATTAAAAATGAATATTAAAACATTAAAATATTTAAATTGAATATAAAACCATCAAAATATTAAACTTTAATAATAAAATATTAAATCTTAATATAAAACCGTCAAAATATTAAACTTTAATATTAAACCATCAAAATATTAAACTTTAATAACCAAATATTAAACTTTTATATATAACCATCAAAATATTAAACTTTAATAACCAAATATTAAACCTTAATATAAAAAATTCAAAATATATAACTTTAATATAAAACCATCAAAATATTAAACTTTAATAACAAAATATTAAAATTGAATTTGAAAACATCAAAATATTAAACTTTTATATATAATCATCAAAATATGAAACTTTAATAACCAAATTTTAAACTTAAGTTTAAAAACATTAAAATATTAAACTTGAATCAGTAACAATCAAAAATATTAATATTTAATATAAAAACATAAAAATATTAAAATGCTATTTTTTGTAAAACAAATAAATCCAGTTAATCATTTAGTTATATCAATTATATATTTAAAATTATTGACAAAAAATGTTCTTTAATAAGAATATTATTTTATTTATCTAATTAAATTTATTAGGAGTATTTAATTTGTTTTTACTATATATGGTAAAATTTAAAAATTCTGAATGGATTCATTATATTAAATAATTCATAAATTATTATGATAGATAAACAATATCAGTGATAGCTAAATTGTGAAAAAAATAGTTAAAAATATTGCACAAGAATAATATTATATAACTATTTTGAAATATAAAATATTTCTTGAGTAGTAACTCGACCTACGAGATTAATTCGTTTCATAACCTAGCTAGTTCGTCGATCAAATTATTCATATTTTAAATGCAGGACAGAAATTTTTATTGTGTCCAACCCTTAATAATTAACTCAAAACAATGTATTATATATAAAAAAGGCATGTTTTTTTCATACAAACCTATTAATGCAGTTTAAATAATCATATATATAATTAGAAAAGAAGAAAATAAAAATTGAACAGGTAATTCTGTGGGCACTTACGTATGGGTACTGTATCAGCTACGGTAGCGAAGTCTGAGCAGGAGGAAGGAGGATGGAGACTGTGGTAAACATGAATCGGGCAGTTACGATACTGTCATTTTAGTTTACTTTCAATTATTTGTGAACAAAAGTAAGCAGTGATTCCCCAACTAGTGGACAATGCAACAACTAGCTACCTGTGGCGGTAAATTAAAAATCTTCAATCTTTGGTATTTTTCCATGCCGTAGCTCGAACCTCAGTTTGTTGTTCCATCAAAAATTTCTGCGAGTTCCATCTCATAGGTCGAAAATCTCGTAGATGCAGCTGCTCGTAGATAGAGATACTACTGTTTAATGTAATTTATTTCAAAATATTTGAAAACTATATATTTTACGATTTTACTTAAACCATAAAATTAGGATTTATTATTTATTTATTAAAATTACATATAAATTTAATACCTTTTTAAAATTTCTGTTAAACATTTATTTCATAAATTTTAGGAAAAATATTTGAATACCCTGTGCAAGGTTAAAATTGATAGTTTGTTAAGGGTTATATTTAAAAACAATCATTAAACTGAAAAATAAATATTAGAAAAATTTGGTTCATTCCAGTTATTGCGTATTTTATTTTTTTGAACAAATGAGAGCTAAAAATTTCAGAATAATTATTTTTTAAGGTAATAAAAACATTAAACCGCTTACTATCTTCTATTTTGTACTACCATAGAAGCTAAATTAGAAATTCATGATGTTGTTCCTGTTTAATACCTTTGTGTTCTCATAAGAAGGCTCTTAATCTTGACCACAATCCCTCTATATTTTTCGTTTGCACGGCTGGATTTTCCGGATTTACAAATTTGTAGGTGTGATTTACCGTTTCATGCTCAAATTGATTAAGCCTGAAAAAGGCGTTACCATTTGCCCACCAATTGTCTGTATAAATTATCGTGCCAGGAAGTACATTTTTCAATATCAGGGCCATAATTGTATCCTTGTTTCGGTTTTCAACTGGGACTATAAATGTTTTTTAGTACCCTTTCAATTCCAGCTATGTACCACTGCCTATTAATGATTCTTCCATGGTTATATTTCAGATTGAAAAGAGAGACTTTAATCGATCTTTACAATTTTTAGGGATCCATCAGAATTTAAGCCGCCAATTTTCTCACTTAAATCAGAGATAAATTCACAGATAACTTCACGAATACTATTGCAATATTAGCCAACTGTATTTCTGTTTAATCCCAATTCTTAGGCTATATCGACAAAGGGAACTTCTTTTAAATATTTATACATAATCTTAAAAACAGATTTGAAATCAAGTCTAGTTCCTTCAAAGATGCTATTTAAACGGATACTTTTGGATGTTTTACATGGGTTATTACATCTAAATAAAATCCGTCTTTTACAGCCTTACGAACCTTATATACAAGATTCTTCACAGATGTGCTCATAGTACATAAACTTTCATTTGCTTTAAGTCTTGTTTCTGCAAGAAATTTAATTCTGGGCAAAATAGTTAGCCGTAACCTGTTCTAAAAAGCTTTTGGTTATTCTCAAGTCCATTATGTCATAATTTGATATGAGTTTATGTTCATCCAAGATTCTCTATGATCTCTTTCTTCTACCCATTTAAAGCGTTTTTTTTATAAAACAAAATAAAATGCGCTCTAAAAAATAGAATGCGCTCTAAAAATAAAAATATGCTATAACTGGCATGAACAAAAATTTAATAGTCATTTGAAACTAATTGCAAAACTTAAGAAAAATGTATCAAAAGATTTTTTTATTCAAAAATATGAAATAAATATATACATGATCTTAATAAAATATTAATTTCTTATTAAAAAAACAGTTATAAGAGTCATTGTAATAATATTTTAAATTACAAATTACTACCTTGATGATTGAATTTTATAAAAATAAACAATTTTTGCATTAGTAATGATATTTATTACTATGAAGTACTATGAACTACTAAGAAGTATTAAAATATTATTTAATAGTTTAAATAAACAAAAATATCTTTTTTACATATTTACTTAAAATTTTAGCGACCATTTGAACATAACTTTTATGAATATTAGTTTTAATGAAATTGAGAGTCTTATATTTATTTTAAAATCTTTTTAAGCGATTTATTTTATAATAAACATTTGTCCCAAGATTTAGTGAAATAGTTAATGTTTCTTTTCAGAACTAATAAACTATTGAACTGCTTCTTAATTTAGTTTCAAGTAAATTAATATCTTTAATAATTCAAAATAATTGATTTTCTTTGTTAAAAACAAAAATTACTATACAAAATTTTAATTAAAGGGGTTTTCGATCTATTTCATAATTGTTGCAATCAATTTAATAATTTTTGCAAACAATTTCTTATTGTTGCAATCATTTTCATAATTTTTACAATCAATTCCATAATTGTTGCAATAAATTTTATAAATGTTAAACATAATTTAAATTGGTCAAAATTTAAAAAGAATTTTGTAATCAATTGCAAAATTTTTAAAAAATCTTTAATCTTGTTAATCTAAATTTGTTACACTGTTTAATCACACGAATAAATCTTTAGAGAATAAAATCAATACAGTAGCACATAACCATTCTTTCCCAATGGAGACGACCAATTTATCAAACAGTTTGTTAGGTACAGCTCCAGTAGTGAGAATGGAATCTTTAGATTCGGGATAGTAAAACAGAGAGAGGTGCATCTGACAACAAATCAGCCTGCTCTAAATAAATACTTAGATGTTTCTAATGAAGATAGGAAGAGGATTGTTTCAAGGACACTTGAAAGATATTCAGTG
>CAKKLC010012478.1:18471-35435 GCA_918559645.1 Ceratonova shasta | reverse complement strand
ATAAAATTTTCTACATTTAATAAATTGGCTTTAATGTATCAATGAGATGCAAGAGGAGAAGATCTTTAATTGGAATAAGAGCTGTTTTTACTGTCCCTGTATTAAGATCGATATATATTTCGGTATGTTGCTTCATTTCAAACCAGGAAATTTTAAATTTTGAAACTCAAACAAGAGCATATAAAGGTGAATCTTTTTTTAATAATATTAAACAGAAATTTGAATTATCCAGTAAAAAAATATTACAGGCGCAGTACTGGTAATGGTAAATGTTTCTATCCATAAAAGTATCTAAATTAGACAATCAGTTGAAAAAAATTTTGTTACACTAAAGTTTCTTGCTCCTTATTCTCCATTTCTCAACCCAATTGAGAAAATGTTTGCCAAGTGGAAACAACTTATCAGGCAGTCTTGTTCAAATGATGAACTTGAATTGTTTGATTCCATAACAAACACTTCTTTTAGTATAAAACAGAGATGATTATAGTTTGTATTATAGGCGTTTGATGGGAATAATACAAAAATATATTAATTGAGAGGAAATTGTTGAAGAATAAATTTAGTTGATATTATTTTATTTCTCTTGTTTTATGTTTTATTGTCTAACCTGAATAAAATTATTGTAACGTACATTTTATTTGTATAATATGTCCATAGAAATTATAATAATTTAAAATGAAATTGATTTACAAAAAAAAACGAAATGACATGACAAACCCTGTGAGTCACAAAAATAATGTTGACATTGTTTATTATACGACAAAGTAAGTCGGTAAAGTTTTTTAGATGTATTTTTGAATGAGTTTTGAACTTAGAAGAGGAAATAAATAATTTATAGAGCAATAAAACATTGTAATAGTATAATTTTTAAATAGCCAAAGAAATCTATTGGAATAATGATTTTGCATTTTTTTAAAATATGCTCAAACAATTATAAATTAAATTTAAAAAAAGGCAAGCAAAAAAATAGCTTATACATAAGACTTGGAGTTTTTTGAATTTAAAATCCATATCATTAGTCAGTAAAAAAAAAGAATTCAGTTAGACTTTTAATAAACTTTTAAACATAATTTAAACTAGCTTTAAAACATTTAACATAATTCATTCTTAGCTAAATGTTTTCCCAATATCTTTTATAGTAGATTTGCAGCTGTAAATTATGGAATGTATTGCAGTATAAATGGTTAAAAATAGTTATTGAATTTAAAAAAAATAGATTTTTATAAATTACTACAGAAAACTGAATTTTTAAAGATGATATCTCAAGTTTAGAAAATTATGGAGATCTTTGCGTTATCCAAAGTGTGTAAAAATACTTTTTTACTAATGAAATTCCGGAAAACTTAATCAAAAACCAATTCTCTAATGAATTAATATTCCAACAGCTTAAAGTTTCTTTATAACGCTGGAACCTACTTATTAAAATATTTACAATATAAAAAAATAGTTCCAAATGTTTTATACGCATACATTGGGAGCACCTTTGAATAAAAATGAAACAAAATATTTTTTAGGTAAAATGTAATTTATAATAAGCGTGTTTAATTATATAATGATTTTTATAAAATTAATAAAAGATTCAACACAAATGCATTGTTTTCTTTTATTATGATCCTTTTATTAAATTTCTTAAACTTTGTGGCCTATAATTAAATTTTTTCCTAATGATGATGTATTAGTTGTAAAAATATCAGTTCATTTTGGAAGAATATGAAAAAATGACTGAAAATTAGTTTAAAAAATGTTCTGCTGAAAATCCCTAAGAATAAAAAAATATTTTTTTGTATACAGTAATAATGAATGCAAGAAAAAAAGTTATTTTTTAATCAAATTAATATTTGAATGCTCCTTCTAGTTAATAAATAAATAGCCATTGAAAACAATGAAGAGATCGATACGTAAGATTATGATTGTGTGTCACTGAATTTTTACAAATTTAATTCCATTAAAAATAGTAAGCTTAATCAATGAGAAAATCAGTATAAAAATCTTTTAAGAGTTGTATAAGTACAAGAACAATCTTTTGTTATTCACATATTGAAATTGACTCTGTGTCAAATAATTTTAAAAAAAAATTCATATTTCGAAAGGAAAACGTCATTTGATACAACCGTTGTAACAATCGATTACATTATATCTAACTCTATTTCTCTAATAATGTTATAATCATGCACTTTTTAAACTCATCTGAATTTATATGGAAATCGAACCATAAGAATAATTTTATTAGCGAATTTTCAATTTAATTTAAATTTATTACTTGCACTTTTATTTAACTCTTACAGATGTTGGCGCTTTTTTTACTGATCCTACTTTTTAAATACATAGCCCCAGGTTAATAAAAATATCTAAAATAAACTTATATATAGATTTAATTAATATTCATCGTTTATCTGCAGAAGATAATTTTTAAATATACATTTATGCATAAATATTTGGCAATATTTTACGTTATTTAAAACACTCTTATTTTTAATATATTTTAGTACAATTTTGAATTTTATTAAAGTTTGATAATTACCAGAAGGTTAATAACAGTCAGAAAATCTCATAATATATTAATTTGATATGTCATACAATATTGAATGTTTTACTGATTTACTTACATATTTAGGTATATTATGTGATTATTTTATGTATTTACTGTTGCTATTTTTGATTTTTATAGTATCAATGTTTAATTTCACCAGCTTTTTCAATATTTTGAACTCGTAATAATAAAACTCACTTAATAAGGGCATTTTCTGCTTACAAGTTTGGATGTTAGAAAAATACTACTTAAATTTCTAAAAGATTCTTTTATATACCGATTATCAGTCTTTTTATCAATAAAATTAACAAAAAAAAAGTCAAATGAACCTAAACTACATAAAGTTTGGCTAATTTCAATTAGTAAACAAGAAAAAATTTAAAGACTTTTTTTTATAGTTTTTTTAAAACAAATTTATATGAAAATAAACCCATAAAATACGAAGAATTTGAAGAGAAAGTATTTAGAATAACAGAATCTGAATTTTTAACTTTTTTGTACGAAAAACACTTATTAAAGAAAGGGTTTACATGTCCTGGAAGCTGCAGCGCACCAATTCAATTTATAAAATATGAAAATTATA
Source organism: Ceratonova shasta (assembly GCA_918559645.1). Classification (NCBI taxonomy): domain Eukaryota; kingdom Metazoa; phylum Cnidaria; class Myxozoa; order Bivalvulida; family Ceratomyxidae; genus Ceratonova; species Ceratonova shasta. The sequence goes on along the minus strand of CAKKLC010012478.1, from coordinate 32,322 downwards.
TTGAAAGTTTCTGTTGGCGTTGTTTTACAACTAATTGTAGACATTATAATAAAAGAATGTCTAAAAGATTTGAATCAATTTTTGATATATTTGGAAAAGATTTAAAAAAAATATTATGGGTTTTATTTAAATGGTGTGGTGGGGAAACATAAACTATGTTAGGAGAAGCGTAAGTATTTCGGCACTAATCGGATGACAAATTATGCGCTTGTTGAATGAAAAAATGGTAATTGAAAACCAAAACGGTCCCAAGTTAGGGGGACCTGATACTATTGTTCAAATATATGAAACTATGTTGAACTATAAGTCTAAAAGCTACAAAGGTACTACCCCGAACAACCATAATTTTTGCTTGTAGTTTTTTATTGTAACTCAATATTACATGTCTACGTCGGAATTTTACCTGACAAAAGAATAGTTACAATGATCACAATTATTTGTGAAAGAGTAATTTTAGGAATGGAGATACATGCTGACGAACATAAAAGTTATAATGTTCTTGGAAGAAACGGTTTAGTTGATAAAACAGTATGCCATAAATTCAATTTTGTTAATCCAGAGAATGGTACCCATACTCAATATGTTGAAGCGTTCAACAATGTTATTAAATACGAAATAAAATAACGAATGGGAGTCAGAATCTAATTAAGAGAAAATATTGTTAATGAAATCGTATGGCGCTGGAATAATACAGGGAATTTACTTGATGCTTTATTGAGATTAATAAAAGATAAATTTAATTTTAAATATCATAATTTTTTAATATTTTAATTTGGGGGATTTTATTTTCATAGCTCCACTTTTTTTGCTTATATGTAGTCAAGATTATTATCCACACAGTTCCTAAACTTTGTAGCAAACATAAACAGAGAACGGTATACCAAAGTTGTCAATTCAGTATATTGTAGAATGATTTACAACTTAAAATGTAAAAGAGTATGTTTGGACAAAACCTCAATAAAAATTCATGATAATACACTTTTAAAACAATTCTGCTCAACTTTAAATATATTTTAATGTAAAGAAGCACGAATCATTTGGTCTATAAACCAAAATACAATCAACATTTTTACACCTTGTAAATTCTCAAAATAATAATGTTTATTAATTTACAACAAAGATAGTTCTATATTCATATTAAAATAATTACTATTCAAAATAATGATCATTTTATCTGCTGTATTATGGTTTAAAATAGTGTCTAATACGAGAAAATTAGTGTTATAATTTTTAAATAAATTGTCAAAATAAACAATAAATTTTATTTTGGACAAGTACTAAGACAAAGATTGCAATCCGAAATTTTTTCAAAATTTAGGCAATATAATTTAAAATAGCTACAAGATGAAACTCCATCTTAAACTTGTAGAAATACAATCAAGTTTATTTGTAAGGAGAAAAAATATCAATCTAGTTTTTAAACTAACGAATAGTCTAGATTCAATCCAACATAACTTCAAAAGAAAGTTTATATTGTTGAACAACTTTAGTTGACCTTAATAGATGAACGGCAAAATCTGATAAAAATTTAAATCGACAGAAATAAGAAGAACACATGGAATATTATTTCTGATTAGATTATATTTAACAAAATATTTATGAATAATTATTAATAATTTAAACTATATTTTGATTAACTCAGTTGCTACATAATTTTATTCAAATTTTGCATTATTTTGATTAAATTGAATATAAAAATATAGATAAAAATAAATACATTACCGTTATGAATATTGAAGAATTTGAAGAAAAGTTAATTAAAATGAATGCAATATACACATTAATTTGGGTCCAAGACACTTATCTGATACACCGACAGATCTTTTGCCATTGTTGTAAAACTCCATTGAAGCTTGTGGGAATGAAAAAGTTTTATTGATGTATTTTCTTGGAATTTTAAAAAAAAAGTTGCAACAAGAAACTTAGTAACTAATCAATAAGAGTAGCATCTTTCTTTAAAAGAATTTACGCAATCAATAAAAACATTTATGAAAATAATATTAAGATGGGAAAGTAAACAGCCAATGAACTAAATTTTGCAGACAATTTACGTGTCAAGGTCTGTTATGACAAAAATTGTTACTCTTATTATTGCATCTAATGCATCGAAAGAATAAATTGGATGTTTTGATAGTCATGTTCAGTGTAATAAAAAAACAATATTTTTTAAATACAAAAGCCACACAATAATCACACTGATCTTCTACCGATTGCTGAGGTAACAGGTGAGATTTTGCGTGTTTGGGCTGAGATAATTACTAACAAGAATTCTTCTAACATTATTCCAATCATTTGCGAGCATCACCATTCCAGATAATAATCCACACCGATAAAAACAAGTCACATAAAGCACTTGTTCATAACGGAATTATTCATAAAACAGTTTGTCACAAATTTGAATTTGTGAATAAGGATGAAGATATGCACACCCAGAGCATCAGAGTGAATCATAATTGTTTAAAGCTAGAAAACGTATTCGAAATAATTATATGCCAAGGTTTGTTAGTGAATTCATTTGGAAATTTAAAAGGAGAGAAAAAGTAGTTGAGCAATTTTTGTTATTAATAAAAGTATAATATTTGAAATTCTTTTTATTTTGGCTATTATAGTAAATTATCTAATATATATTTTTAATAATTTTTTTTATACTTGTGGCAGTAACAAAAACATGATCCAATTTTTTTAGAAAACGTTTCAAATAAGTGCATTTTATTAACTTACAACTCAACAAAAATTTTTAAAAATATGTTTAAAAAAATAAAGATATTTAGAAAATATTTCGTTTAAGAATATTTTAAAAATTAACACATTTACTAATAAAATTTAAATTTATTAAGTTGACTGTGTAGATAAATAATTCTTCTTATTGTTAAAGTTTTGCATTCGTTTGTTCATTCTATGTTCCATAACCTTTTCTTTTAATTGTATCAATTGCTTTGACAATGACGATACTTCTCTTATTGTTATTTCCAATGTTTCTTTCAGAATCCTTGTTTCATTTTTATCATCATCTTCTATCACCGAGGATAAAGACATACATCTAAGCCTTGGAAACCAATCAATTAATTTATTCTATACATTTTTAATTTATATTACATTTATCATATAATTTACATAACTTTCTGGACCGGTGAACTCTGTAGGATCTTTTACTTTTAATAATATTATGAAATAAAAATAATTCCATATATTATGTTCACTCATCACATGAAATTCAAAAGTTACTTTTTTATTCTCAAAAGATTCTCTAGATAATGAACAAACGGGACATGCATTCTTCAACAATTCCTCCCTTTCATGTTTTTCTTCCCTCAAATTAGCGAATGTATCAATTATAACACCAAATATTAAATTAAGCGTGATAATAATTACAATTACAAAGAATCCAAGGTCGAAAAATATTCTTGAAAGATACTGCGTCTCCTTTTATTTTACAAAATAAATTACTCTTAGAGATCGCTTTTGTAAAAAATCACCAATTCCTCCACCACTACGTAATCCCTCATTTATTGTTGTTATGAAACACATAAAAACAGTCCTACATGTATTTTCTACCACTTCTTCAGATGTTAAATCTTTCGTTAAATCTAAATATAAATAAGCGTATTTACAATCGAAACCATATACATGTCCTGTACTTACAAAATCTATTTGAAAATATGAAAAACCAATTAATGAAAAAAAGTAAATTATAACCAAGGCCAAAAACCCTGTCATTATTATTGACTTGAAATTCCTTGTTACACTTTTAAAAACAGTAGATAATGTGTCAATTCGAGATATAAAATCAATCAAAAGAATAGAGTAATACAACTCATTTACAAACATTCCCATAAGACATACGATAATGTTAAAAAGGTTCATATTAAAACCTTTATTTAAAAATAGTAAGTAATAGTCTCCATTAAATATCTTGCCTGTATTAATAGCGTGAGTAAAAAATACCAATAATCTAAAAATCAACTATATAAAATTAGGTTAAAGTACATTTATAAATTCTATAATATTTAGAGTCACTATTATTCGCATTGAAAAAAGTAACCGTAGTGTAAATATCATGAAAGAAAGTCCAAAATTAGGCTTCATTTTAATAAAGTTCAGTATATTATTAGTTATAAATACTAACCATAAAATTAAATTCCAGAAAGTTGTTATATCTAAAGGTTTATAGAAACATTACTTGCATACTGAGTGTTGGAGTATGGATAATACATTATTATAATAAAGTTAATAAATAAACAAAGAAATAATGAAAATTGTAAAATAAAATCATACTTATTACTCAACATGGATATATAATATGATTCATGTAAAGACTTTTTTAAAAGTGTGTAATTATAAAGTTTGCTTGTTATTTTTGAAAACTCGCTAACTATGCTATTATGATCATCAAGCTTTATTTTTGAAATTATTTTTTCTTTATAACTTTCAGGTAAGTATTTACAAATTGGCGGTATTGGAAAAACTATTTTTTCTAATGTCAAGTCTGAACGAACAATTTCAATATTCGATGTAGATTCCGCATAAAAAAGTAATGACTTTTTACTCTGTTTATTACATAGTGATGGAGATTTGATAACATCACTTATTGACTCGTCATGTGACGCAAGCTGATAAGCTAATATATAAATATTGTGTCCGAATTCTTTATATAGTATATTTTCCTCTTCATTTTCCATATATTTTGAGTATGATTGATCAATTATACCTATTAATTGGTCTGTTTGAAAATGACCTAATATTCTATCTGCATTTAGATTATCATGTCTGCTTTCCATTATAGCTAACAATAACTTTGATGCATCTATTTTCAAGTTCAATACTAATTCACTATGTTTAGTGGCCAAAGGCTCAATATCGTTGATTATTAAAGCTATTATAACATCTAACCCATTAGAATCTTTTCCTGCTATTTCGTTTTGATTCTCATGACAAGGACCTTGGCAGTATTCTGTCAATGTATTTAGACACTGCTGAACTAAGAATATGTTTTCTTGATTAATATATACCCCTACAAGACCTAGTCCTCCAGTGGTTCCTCCACATATAGTATCCAAAATTTCAAGTGTTATTTCTACCAAGTTATATTTATTCTTAAAAGATGGTTGATCTCTTAAAAAGTTTTGTAAGGACAAGTTATGATTTTCACATAATAATTGTAAAAACCTCAGAAGCTTTTGCAAGTTTAACATATATTTTGGTATTGCTCGTACATTTTCCATTGTATTATTAGAATCATTACCATCAATTTCATCAACTAAATCAATTTCGTCTTGTCCTGAAAGTGATGTCTTTGGCATGGTTGAAGATCTAGATGACTCTTCTATTGAAACTATATTAAAAAAATCAAATGTCTTGGTTGTATCCATATTTTCAAGTTTATCAAAGCTTACTTTTATATCTCCGTTTTCTCTTAATTCATTGTAATTGAATGCGTTGTTTTGGGCAGTTATCTCACTATTATTTGACTTGAGAATAGACTCAGTGTGTAAAAGTCTGTCGTGTAGTTTCCTAAAAAATATTTCAGACTCTTTTTTTTGAAATAGGCGGTAAAAAAACTTTTGAACGCTTTTATTCCCTCCGTTTAACAATTCAGTTGCAAAATTTATAGCAATATCAATTATAAGTTCATTATTAGAGTTGATAACAAGGTTCATAATAAGATTACAAGCACCTTCTTTGTTTAAAAAGTTTTGAACTTCATCCAAATTCATTTCGGCTCTTGGCATATATATTCTTCCAAAAGAATTATCTTCCACAAAAGTATTGTTATTTATAGATATATCATCAACGATATCATTTTGTTCAAAAAATTTCAAACCAAATAATTTTTTTAAATAATTAGAAAATATCATTTTGAAAATCTGTTTTAAATCATCATAAACATTATTTTCTGATCTATTAATAGATCTCTTTACAGACATTTTCAAATTTTCTTTATTTTTAAATGCTATCTTCTTTTTAAAATATTTCATGTATAGAGAAATATAAGTTTCTTCGCATTCTGGTTCTACTTTTTCATCAGTAACCATTAACCTGAAGATGTTTAGCAATTTTATTGCTAGATCATTGTTATAAGAAACTAGTTTGTTTCCGTTTCTAATTAATGTTTCTATAAATCTCTTACAGCTAAAATCATCAACAAATAAAAAATTTGGATGATAGAATAAATCAACTAAAATATAAGCTTCTGATTTAATGTATATGTTAAAATGTTTAGCCATTGATTTTGTAAGTTCGTTAAAATTATCTTCTATAGATGCGTCAGTAGATAATGACGTTTCAGTAGTAATTGTATTTAGTCGACTAATAGTTTTTTGTTTTTGTCGATTTAACATTTCTTTCTTTTTGTAAACAATTGTTTGTTGTTTAATTGACAAATCAATATCGTTTTCCAATTGTGAAGGCAACACTATTCTCCATTTTTTAGCAACATTTAACAATTTTGATAGAACTGAGTATATCAATACATTTTGACTCAATATAGCATACAAACCAGAATAGAGAATGTATATAGAGTTAACTAGATGTATGAATATATCCTGTTTTGACTATAATTATTAAATTTTAGTACTCGAGCTATTTGGGATATATCGCTATTATTATTTGAAAAGTAAAAATCCAGATAAACGGGTATAATTTCTGTTAGGTAATAAATAAACTCTTCCTTTTTTTGTAAGTCTTTGTCAATATTGACGATATAATTTATATCTTTGGAAAATTTATCAAATATAGCCCATATATTGTTACCTCCATGTATTTCTTTTATTTCAATTTCAGCATCTACAAATGCATGATACAGAAATAATAAATAAGAATTAATAATCTAAAATTAAAATAAAATTACTTTTTGGGGAAATTTTTCCAATACTACTTCAATCACTTGCTTTGATGTGATTATCCCTTGACATCTAATTTCAGAGTAAACATTCTTTCCCATTGTGCAGTAACTCAATAGTGATAAAATTTCAAGGTGATAAGTGACAGCTAATTTATTTGGTTTCTCAAAAATTTTTTCGTTTAAATATTCGATTAAAGACAAGCTAGAGCCTTCACAATTTGGAAGAAATAGCATATCTCTCCCCTTGTTTAAAATCTAAATATTAATTATTATTTACACATGAAACAATGGTATCTTGCATTCTACGGTTTATAATTCCGTGATTATTAACCAAAATTTTCAAAAGCTTAATGCTTTGAAGAGATCCAACCAAAAGACCTGAACATAATTTTTCTAACGATTCATTTGTTATTTTATTACATAACTCATAATTTCCTTTTACTATTGCAATCGCTGTTTCCATTTCATCTTCTTTAAAATTTTGAGTAAATTTTATAAAGTAATCAAATAGTAAAGATTGATTTTGTTTGTTTTTTCTACAAAAAAGCTGTAAGAAAATGTGACAATTTTTAAATATCTGCATCATTATTTCATTGTTCTAAAGAAATTAGTTAATTATACATTTTTCTGTGGAAATTTTAAAATTTCTAATGTAACTTCATAAACAGCTAAATTTCTTAATAATGATTGTCCATGTTTCCTTTCATGATGATTTAAGGTTTTTGAACACAAAGATATAAAGTGGTTCATAATCTTAAATTATCAATTCAATACTTGTAAAATATATGTAAATATTGAATCAGTACTCAAACTAACATCTTCCATGGTACAATAGCCTTGTAATAAGTCTAATATTTTATTCTACAAATATTTATAAACTACTTTGATATTTAAGCCTTGTGAATCATCCTAAATGTCAGAAACAAAAACCGTACTTTGGACATTTTTCTTGAATTTCTGTTATTGTTTATTGTCAATACGTTCGTAAATTTTGCCTTATAATCGTTTTTTATTGACATTTTCGTATCTAAAATCCATATTTCACTTTTTTCTATAATTAAATGTAATATATCTAAATCTTCTTTAATTGCAGAATAATTTCGGACATCATCTTCTGAAACAAGTAGTTGAATTTGATTAAATATTTGACTCAATTCTTCCCATTGTGAAAAGTTTCTGAATAAAAGTTCTAAAGACCTAAAAATGAGAGGCTGATGATTTGACATTATTAATTTAACCAAAACTCTTGAAATCACGATTCCACAGTTCGAATCGAGGTTTTTTTCCCAAAGCCTAAAAATTAATATTTTTGATACTTTTTATTCTTTAAAATATCCAAAGATTTACTTTTGATGTATGTTCTCAAGGAATCTAGAATCATTAATGTAATTACCTTTACCAAGTTCATAAGTAAAGCTTTCATATTCCTTTTTAAATAAAGAAAGTAACATGGAAACTTGTGAATTTAAAAAAACGTTCATCATATAGTCAATAATGTCCAAAATTTTTAAAATTAGATCAATAATGTTTTGTTCTGGCTAAAAAAATTAATATTCATACTTTTAAACTCAAATTGTTAATGTCTAAAAACATGATTAAAATTTTTGTAATTTTTAGCAACTCATCGTATGTGAAAAAGCCAAATTTTATCAAATGCAGAATCAAGTTCATAATCTAAACTTGAAAATTATTTTACTTCATATTTAAACACAGTAAATGAAATTAATTCATCTTCAAGAACATCTCTTGAAAGTTGGTTCAAGAAACTTAGAATAAAATTGATTAAACTTAAAAATTTTGTTCTCTGTTTCAAATTTGTGCCATATATATGATATCTAACCCTAAAAATTGATTATTACATACTCTGATTCTTTTTCATTCTCAGAGTAATCATCAATACTAGACCACAGTCTAGAATATTGTATTGGAAGTATATATTCATTAGGATCACGATCTACATGTAAGGTCAGCATCAAGTTGCAAAAGATAGCTCTTAAAGAATAAGGTAAACTATCATCAGACATACACCTAATTAAGTTTAAATTATATACTTGAGAACCAAATCTATTGACAATGATTTTGATATGATATCTATTGCAAGATACTGACGATTCAAAGACATTTTAGTAAATAGTTTTAATTGTTTCTCATAAAACTTATAAGTTTTTATATCCTCTTTTTTATTATTTGATAACCCAATAACTATTTGTATAAGAGCTTTAGATCTATTTTCGTTGTTCCAGAATAAAACAATTGTATCATTAACAAACCTTGTTTGATATAAGATATGAATATTATTTTCATTTAATAATAATTTGCATATAATTTCCTGTGTGGCTGGAATGGCTTTATTGTTGGATACACAGAGATCAGCCAGATTATCCAAATATCTGCAATCTGCCTTAAGTTTTATGAGTTCAATAAAAGTTTCGACTTCCTTTTCTCCGATATGCTTTTCCAACAAAGTGCGATTATTATGGACCAATTCTGTAATGGTTTCTTCAGCAGATATATCAAGGCCAATCTGAGATTGAAAGAATAAAAATTTTTCTGCAACATATTCCTTAAAAGTTTGAATATGTTTACTTGGTTTTTTCTATAGTTTTTACTACATAATCGTAATAATAAATGACATAGGCGTAATGCACGTCTAAGACTATTATTTTTATTTTCATTAATGCTTTTAGAAGTAAGAAGTTGAATCATTTTAACACCGTTGTATTGATTTAAAAATGGAAGTTCCAATAGCAAAAATACCTAAATATAACGTCAATTTTACTTCTTCCAGAATCATTTGTTCTCTTAATAGTTTTTGTCTATCTCTATCAACTATATAATTTGAAAATTCATAATCATTCGGTTTGTTATTAGCGTTTTGCATTCTAATTACAAAAATACACATGTCGTATAAAATATCAATCAAAGATCTTAAATTTTGGTTATAAGTTACTTCCTCAAGGAGTTGTCAAATAAACTGTTTTTAATTGCCGTTGTTATATTAGTTATAGCGTTCAAAGCATCGCTTGCAAAATCCAAGTCTCGGACCTCCTCTTTATCAATAGGTAATAATGAAAAAGCTTCTTTGTCCTCGCAAAATTTTGAAAATTGAAGCTATTTAATGAGTTAAATAAAATTTAAAACTATTGACACAAAAAATTTTAAAATTAGAAATTGCTTATTTAAAATACCTTTAACATAACTGGTTTTTTCTCATTAATATCAATAGGATTATTTGTTGATCGTAACCACATATCTTTTAGAACATTTTTGATCCGAATATAACTAAAACTAAACATATTTAAATCAATACTTATGTATATATTCGTCCATAAATTTATTTGAAGTTGATTGGATCTCAAATATCGAAGTTGGTTCGTTGTATTTATCACTAACACCAAGAAAATAATCCTTTGAAAGATCAGTTTCAGCTGTAGCATCATCAGTATTTGTGATTTTAAATGAGCATTTTTCATTATTATCATCTTTTGCATTTGTATCCTAAAAACTTGAAATAAATTATACAGTAACCGTGAGATAATAACCAGTAGATAAATGTTTAAACCTAAAAAGAGATGTGTACTTGCCAGCAGAACTTTCACAAGGATGGTTAGTGACAACCTAGAAATAAATGTAAGTTTACTTCAACTTCCCACAAAGCTTTTGAACTTGTGGCTGAAGTAGCTTCCGCCCGAGCTGTAGTTCTCAAAAATGGGTATTGAACATTATTGTATTCATCCAATGTTAAGAATTTTTCTTGTTCTGCGTGAAACAAACGAATTACATCACCCTTTTATTTTTCAGATTCTTTACTCCTTTTAAAATATTTGGTTGATTGTCAATGTTTTTCAAAAATATGAATAATTTCCAGCAATGATTGGAATTTGAAGAATTAACTTCACTACAATCAATATGATCAAACAAATGAAAAGTCGAAACATTTAACACTTGGCTAGTACCAATCGGCTGCAAAACTATTTTATCTCCACCTGAAACCTTGATTTTATAATAAAATATAATACTTTATCCCCATTCGATCTTAATTTATAATAAGGTAATATTTGAAACCAGGACCCCTTAATGATTTAATTAAAACTCACTTCTTTTCCTTCTTTATCCAAGTATACTTTGATTGAATTCTTTTCTTCTTGAGCAGGTGATTTAGGACTAATAGTAATGTACTTGTTGCTTTTTATATGTAGTAACTAAAAGAATGAAAGAAAATACTTGAATAATATTACCATATACTATACAAGTTCCATTCATCTTATTAGATTCCACTTGATTTTGCTTTTTTTCAGTTTCTGCTGCATGCTAATATTTAAAACAAGTTATACATCAAGTTTAGTTATAATAAGTTGATTCTGCTCACTATTAGTATACTGAGCCTTTTTAGCGTTCCAGAAATGATTTTGAGCCGAATATCTTTGCATCGGGACAACTTTGAACAAACAATCTATGGTATAAAACTAAATACCTCTGAATTTTATTGGAGGTATGTCAGGATTTCCTAATGTTTGGTTTACTACGACCCTTTCATCTATTAAACTAGAATGATGTAATAATAAAAAACCCAAGTGAACTTAGAAAGCCAAGACCTTTAGCTTCTTCACTATACAATGAAATAATATCGCCAAAAGTTAAATCATTAAAGTTCGACATTAAGAATTTTGATTATGCTTTGTTAGCGAATTGAATTGACAAATAGGCAATAATCCTATTTAAACACAATTAATACGAGTAAAAAGTGTATTGAAAAATTTAAGAGGTGTGTATAAAATAAATAAAAAGAAAGCAAGACAAATTAAATATAAATGTTTAGTTTAATTGGATAAAATTTGAATGTCATGATTCAAATTATTTTCTATGGTTGAATAAAAAATTAGATACACTAGATAAATAAATTTTTTTATTTATTCCACTAAGATTAATAACAAATTATGAAAATTATAAGCAAGAATATCTTTCCAATTTTTGTATAAAATTAGGTATTAATCTATTTTTTTAAATATTTTTTTCATGCAAAAGTGTTTAAAATAATAAAAAAATTACATAAAATTATTAATAATTAATTAAAAAAAAATAAAAGTAATTGCTGGTCAGTATTTTTTGTTCAATTTAAAGTTTAATATTCTAATAAAATTATTTATTTTAAAATAACTTTGATATATTCTCAGATAGCTGCATGAAACATGTCAACCCCAAAACTTTAGATAACTGATTTTATATTTACAAGGCAATTTAACTAGTTTATTTGTCTTCTAAAAATAAAATTTATGAATTTTTTTTTAAAAAATAATCTTAATATCTTAATAATTATTTCTTCATAAAATATGGTATAGGTAAAAAAGGAATCGTATAAAATTTTTTTTTGTGTCTGGAGAAGTTTATGATTAGTTTCCTAGATATTAGACTATTATTCAGTTCCAAGCTCAAATATACCTATTAACATTATATTATTATGGATTGAACAGTTTCTAAGAAGTTTTCTATTATATAAGATTTATGGCTGCTAAATTACACGAATACAGGGCAAAATGGTATCGGACTGAAATGGTTGCCGAAAGTGTTTATTATGAAATGTAAATCAGGGGTCTGTAAGAAACTTTATTTTTATAGTTAATATTTTTAGTAAAAACTTTATTTTTAAAGTTAATATTCAATATATCTACAACATCTTATATACTACCCAGATGAACATTACTCTCCAAATAAAAACTTTATTTTTATAGCTAATATTCAATTATATATCCATAATAACATCAGTTCTCTTCCTAAAACCAATAGCGAGTGGCGATTTTGATCGTAGGCAGTAGAGCTGGTCACCGCTCTTTGGCTTTACCGTATAAACAACGCGTGTTGATTTTACTAAGAGCGCAAATTTAATACTGCCCCGTGTGAGCCTTGGCGCATATAACTGTAATGTTTTATCAACATATACACAGTACAATCATTTCACAATTTTAAAAAATAAAATTAAGTTCAAGTTATCTTGGCTTGATAAAATATTTGGATGTGAGAAACTTTTTAATCAGTGCCTATTAATTTATGATGTATCTCATCAAGTAGCAATTGACAGAGATGATGTCCTAAAGTTCTGTTTAGAGAGTAGTTCGAGGAAATATGCTTTGATCTCTTACGGTGGACGAAGTAAAAAAATTAAAGTTTTTATTGTAGTTTTTTTCCTTTAACTGCCTAAATTCCCACCCAAACCCTTTGATTTTCATCTTGGCCTATGATATTCCACCTTTTTAACTCAAAAATGTCAAAAAATATAAGGTGCATATTTCTTTTATCCCTCAATTAATAAGTCATAGCGCAATCCTTTGAATGTCACCATTGCCTTTAATCTTTACTTGTTCGGGTCGACAAAGTAACAAAAAATCAGTTTTGGTCTTATCTAAAATTTACATTAACAAATAAATTGTAACTTTGCTAACAGTATGTCCAGAACCGATTCACCTGACAGTACGTTCAGATCGTTTCGTATTTCAAATAAATTCGTATTTCAAAATTTTATTGACTGAGAAACATAGATCGAACAATATGCATTAGCTGTAGAAAAGACCTAAGCGCTCGTTAAAAAACACTTACGTGCAACTGTTGTTGAAAAGCATGCAGTCACATGCAAAATTCGGATAAATAATGCGCAATATCGAGCTGCTGTTAAGGTAGGAAGACGTTTTGATTCATTTGTTCGATGTTATAAATATTGATACTAACGAAATTTATAATATTGTTTACTTTTTATAGGTTATACAGACATTGACTTTTTGTGTGTCCACTGCCCTTTTATTCCTTTTGAACAAGCCCACATTACCACATCTAGCCGTTAGAACTTCAAAAATATTCAAAGTGATTCTCCATCTGAACGTGCTGACAGCCCTGTATTGCAATTAATTACAGTAAAAAGACGAAGGCATCAATTGAATCGTACATTACCTGATCTATATTTATCTGGTTTAATTGTTGAATCATCGGTGACTGCAGATTATGACCAGTTAATGTAATAT
>CAKKLC010012478.1:3284-13430 GCA_918559645.1 Ceratonova shasta | reverse complement strand
GTTCAGCTACGCTGAGAATTTTTAACCAAATATCTAAATTTAAAAAATAATAATGAGATATATATATATATATATGATTTCATAAAACCCTTTAAAATTTAAAGAAAAAGTCTTTGAGCAGTACAATGAATAAAAATTATCAGATATAGCAATATTTGCAACCACTTAAAAAAATGGAAAATTATTTAACCTTTAACTAAATTTTTATAAAAAGTAAGATTTATCTCAATTATCTCATTTTTGAATACAAAATTAATTCTTCTTTTATATACAAAGTTCCTATTTATAACACTGCTTTTGAATTTTAGATATGTTAAAAAAGCATTATTTATACACGGATAAGGTAATTTTCTGTCTTGGTTGAACAATATTTTTAAACGTAATTTTCTACAATTTTCATATAATATTCAGAGGTGAATTTGTGCTAAAGTCATTATTAATGTTAGTATTATAGAATAATTGTTGTTTTTAGTTTAACTACAAGAAAAAAATTATTTAATTTACATTATAGTGTAATGATAGTCAAAAGAATATTTCTTATAATGAAAATAAAATCCCTATTTCAGATCGAAATAACAAGAAAAGTTTATAGAAACTTAATAAAATTAAATATAACAACAAGATTGTTTCCGTATACCTTTTATTACCCGATAAATTTAATATACTTACAATAATTGATGAAAAATATAAGTATATAAAAAATAATTTCATCCTGACATTATAAAACAGTATACATTATTATTGTCATAGTATTGCAAAAAATTTTTGGCAATAGTAAAAATTAAATACAAAAAAGCCATAAGAGAAAAAAATATTTAAAAAAAATCAATAAAATTTAATTAAAAGAATTAAGTTTTTCAGTAAATCAAACTTGTTATTGCCAAACCAAACAAATCCAGTCGAAAATTCGCATCTTAAATTTATTTTATTCCCTTTCTCAACTTAATTTGATATTTTAGTTCATTGTTAAAGCTCTCAAATGTTTGGGTGTGTAAGTTAGTTATAGAGTTAACGAATGTATAATTATGACAAACTTTAAAGTCAGTAAAATAAAATTTCCTCAACGCAAGATAACTTTCAAGTTCATCAGTGTGGATAGTTAAAAATTTTTAAACACGTTTAAAGATAATTGGAACAAGTGTAAACAATTTCTTATCCAAAATCACATCAGTCTGCACATTTTTAATAGCTCCGCTTATTTCATTAAGCTCTACAATACATATCTCGTTAGTTTTATTTGCTGGATACATCCACCATTAGTTTTGCATTTATAATTTAGGATAGTCTCTCAACCTGGACAATTTTATTAAATCCTCCCAGTTTGTGTATTTTATTGTTATATTTTTTCATTAAAACAACTAACTTATTAACAATCCTTCTGTAGTGTGGGTTACTTATTCTCAATGTTTTTACAATACTATAGCCAGGCTACTTTCAAGCTATTCTAGCTAAAACCCTCAGGCTAACAAGGAAACTTTCATTTAAATGGCTAAAAAATAAATTTGTTAATACAGAGGTTCTTTTAAATCATAATAAACATTCTTTGTTGGAATAAACCCAACAGTGTTTTTCGATAAAAAAACTCTTTTTTCCAATTTTCATTGATAGTTTACAAGTTTAACATTACATTTTATGTCTGAGCAATTCGTTATCATAACAATATTTTATTAATTCTTCAGCACTTTATTTTGTAACATAATCATCAAATTAATTTATTTTCATAACGGTTAATTTTTTGTTAAATAAATTTTCACTGGTCCCAAGTTTTACCGGGTAATAATCACTACTCTCATTTCTTAATTACTAAATTGCATCTGAATTACTTTCATTCGAATATTTATAAATTTTATGAGGTTTAACCTTTATGGCATTATTTTGAATACAGTCATCTTTGAATTGAATTAAAATTTTTGCCATTTTTTTTATTTAAATATTGCGAATATTTCAAACTCTTTTTGTTGTTATTGATGAGCAAACTATAACAACTTTTTATTTTTTTTAATTATTCAAATTCTAAATTCATCTAATACAAGTGACTGTTAATTATTCAACATTTTCATTACTAGACGATCAACCTAAAATTTTAATTTTGTAGTATAACGTAAAAAAAGTTCTCTTAATCATAGGTTTTTAGCATTTTAAATTTTACTATTTATTTATAAGAAAGTTTTTTTGATGATAAAAAATGTTTAAAGTAAACAATTTTTATACCGAAAATTCACTTTATAATAATACTTTTCAATTCACATTTTTACGATAATACATATTTTGAGAGTAAAAATTGGTAATACATCTTTATTTAAGTATCTATATTTACATACAAAATGAGTATTACCAGTACATATTTATATCATTCATATTTTCAACAAAGCGTTTTTAAATGTAAAGATTTCAAACCGCTTTTTACAGTTCCAACTTGCGATAAATGCACTTTTTTAATATTTTCTTAAATCATATATTTGATAGTTCTTCCTTCTATCACCAGAACATTTAAAAAAATGCCTTGACAGAGGAACAAAATATTCCAAAAAAAGCTAGAAAAAATTAGTAAAAGTTTACTCATAAATCATTTCTCTTTAAATCTAGACTTATTTTTACAAATAAATGGATTTTCCAAATATTTAAGTAATCCAACTTACTAAACCTCAAAGACCAAAATAGAATATATCTTTCGTTAAAATTCGTAAATTTATTGACAAATAGTTTATATATAGAAAACATCCTCAGATAAATATTAGAAATGAACATTTGACGCACATGCGTACTATAGTATATTATTAAAAATATATTTTAAAATTTTTTTTAATTTTATATTTACTAAGCCCGAATTTATACGAAGCTTTAACGTGTAGTGGGTAATAATGGTAAGGAATTCTCAAGGTTTAAGAAGAGGAACAAGAAAGCTATTTGCTAAAAAGTTTAGACAACATGGTATGATTATATGATTTAAAAAAATAGGTCCAGAACATTTATCCACATACATGCAAACATATAAAAGAGGTCAATTTGTTGATATAAAAGCAAATAGTGCAATTCACAAAGGAATGCCCCATAAAGTTTATCATGGAAGGACTGGAAAGGTTTTTGACGTCAATAAAAGGGCTATTGGTGTTATAGTTAATAAAAGAGTTAAGCATAGAATTATTGCCAAGAGAATTCACGTAAGAATTGAGCATGTTGCTCCATCCAGATGTAATGAAGATTTTCTAACGAGAAGAAAACAACTGATAGCAAATATTGAAGAATTTAAAAAAACTGGTGTTAGAAAGTCAGTTAAGAGAATGAGTGAACAACCAAGAGGTCTTCATTTTGTTAGTAAAAAGATTCCAATGGTTGATGTTGTCCCATTCAAACGTGAAAAAATGTATTAATTATAGAAATTAACTTTTTTATTTCTATATTTTATTAGGGTTAATTACACCTGAATTTTTCTTCAATTTAATTCTCATATACAGTTTTAAATGTAAAATGTTATTGATTTTTTTAAATATAGTATAAATTGCTTAATTTAATGAGGCATGTAGATTCGTAAGAAAATAATACGACTCCAACTCAAAAAAGCTTAATTTTATCAGATTGTTCCTACCTTTTCATATAGCCATTTTTTCATGTTATATGGATAAAAAATAAAACAAGATCAAACTTTAATAATTATTTATTAAAATCTATTCTTAAAAACGACATTTCTTTTAATAAATTTGTATTCGTAGAGGCTCTCAAATCATAATTCAGAATTTTAAGAGCGGAAAATAACCGCTCTACGGATACTTGGGTTGCCGGTAATGCTGTAACGATCAATACTCAATCTTTTACGATTTCTAAATACTGCTGTATTGTCATTCTAAAATTTAATTTATAAGTTCGGTCAATTTTTTCCATGATTTTCAATGCATCATAAAATTCAATTTTGAATTTTGAAAGTATCCTTCATCTATATTGGGAATGAGATTAAAATTAGGACGTTTTAGTTAATCTTGTTCATTAAGATATTTCTCAAAATCGTCTTCTGATTCAGTGATGTCGGATGAAAATGATTGTGCTTCGTGTACGCTGCCTGTTGTCGTCTCTTTTTCTAGTCGAAGGCCTTTGATACGATAGGTTAATTCAAACAGAGTTTTTTTAGGTCTATTTATTTGTTCTTCCGCCAATATGGATCGAACAATAAGGTCAACAAATCCAAGCCAACAGAATATCGTTGTCAAGGAATTGTTTTTCTCTACATCGTATGGCATTTTTAATTCCACCAGCAAGAGTATTATTTAGAATCTTCGACAAACAAAAAATGATATTTTACAACTCCTTGAAAAATAAACCAGGAATCAAATCTTCAGCTTGAATTACTTTGTAGCAATATAAGGATGGCCAAGCAAGAACTCAAGATCCTCCAATTCTTTCCATTAAATTTTAGTCATATTCAAGTTCGGGTTAACCATGTTCTCAAGATAACATTTCTTTCAAGAAGTCACTGTAACATTAAGTATGTATTGCCACATCTTGTAGCTTTATCCGAAATCGCTCCCTTTCCAGCTCTTCATTTAATTATAACATGTATTTTTGGTGTTCTAGCGGCTATTGCGACGTTTAGTACATTTTTACAAATTCTCGTTGCGTGCACTTCTCTAAAGCCATCACGGATTGCTTATTGCAACGTATGTACTGCACGTTGCATATGATGGATCTAGAAAAATTAGAAGCGGTAGCACAAAGTTTATCATCTAAAATACTAGAATAATCATCAATATCGTTATTCGTCTCAATAGTACTTAATTTTTCGACAGTACTCAGCATATTACGGGCGTTGTTTGTCACAATTAATACAATCTGTTCTAGTTTAATATTAAATTCTTTCAGAACATTCATCACAAGTATTTTTAAATAATCTATTGAGTGGTCAGATATAGTGTTTTTGATTACCAGTTAATGTGTAACTATTTTTTTATTATTTTCAACGAATTGAACATTAATTCCCAAGTAATTTATCCGAAGAAGAGTACACGTGTCCAATTTTTAATAAACAAACTTTTCCAGTAAGAGATTTTTCGTTGTATTCTTCTGATTTTTAGCGTCCAGAATTACTAAATTTAGTACACTTTTTCTTCCTAAAGATACTTCGACTTTACGAGCCATTTCCCCGTTCAATTTAATAAACGCTGGGCTGGAGAAAAAATGATATGCAAAGAATTTTTATATACCATTTTTCACTGATGCATTCCTTAAATTTGTTAGCCGTCATATTCACGATAACATTATCACTTGTAAAATACTTACTTACTGGCACTTGATGATTCCCATTATTACTTAGATTTAAACTATTGTTTTCCTTCTCACAAATGATTTTATATAAGTTTGGGTGATAGCGTTGAATTTGACGCTTCATATTCGATACCCTACTAGACACACTAGATCCTTTCCCACCAAAAAAGCATTGATTTCTACACCACAGATATGTCTTCCAAGGTCATCCTCAGCTTTACATACAAAAAATTGATTGTCCTCAGTGATCTTATAATATTCATAAATTGTAGATTGTTTCTTAGGTCCCTGATACATCTTGAATATAGGTGATTGCTCAATTTTTATTTACACTAAAAAAAATTTTGCATATTATAAATGATAATTTAAATAAAATATTAAATATGTTAATACAAAGGAAACGTACCTCTCGTCCTGGTTTTACAAAAATTTATATAGAAATGTAGATAATTTTGTTTATGTAAGGTAATAATATCAACGCGTGAACATGACCAATGCAGAACCGTGACTAGCAAAAAAATGAGCGCAAATTGCGTGAAACAAAAGCAGAAACAATTGCTACTTTTCTTTCAACGTGAAAAAAAAAAGATACAAAGATATTTTTGTAGACTTTATGAATTAAATGGATCTCGGTGATTCACTATATCGACGGGACTTGCGCCTGCAAGTTTAATATTCGTGCACAATACACATTCATTATAATAATTTAAAAAAATTTATTTTAGATTTAAAAAAAAAGGAGTTAAAGTCGCTCATTTTTACGACTACAAACCAACTCCGGCCTAAACATCACGACTCCAACTCCATAGCCCTGAATCTAATACATGTGATTTCGTATTTGAATAATTTAAAAGTGTAATTTTATAACAGTGAATAAAATTGATTTAATTGGGTTTATTAACTATAAAGCGTATAAGATATCTAGGACGAATTAACACCAAATAAATTTTAGTAAAGACTCCTATATACGTAATTTACCCTTTTCATTAATTCAATTGACCAAATTTACGTATTTAAAATTTGCAAATAGCTAAATATTTTACAGAATGTATTGATTGTGGGGTCCTATAAAATAATTTATATTTCATCAAGTTTATACAGTTTGATAATTGAAATACAAAATATATGGTTCGTGCAGCGTTTTGCGGGCAAAATAAGATTATTTTAATCTATTTATTAAAAATAAATTTATTAATTTGAAAATGTAAAATTAGCTAAATAAAAATTTTTAATACTGTTTATTTGCATTAGTGTATTAAATCATTCTTCATTTGATTATGAATTCTTATTAAATTTATAAACAAATTGTTTAACACTTTCAAACATTCTTTTAAAGCTAATACCATAAATATATCTTTCTTTAAAAGTCCTTCAAATTCTTTTCATAGTTTTTAGTGTGTATTTTAGGATCGTCTGATCTGACAAACTCGATGCTATAATTTGTGTAATTGATCATGAATCATTGTATCCATGTCATGAATCAGTGTAAACTTTTATACCCGAGAGATCGTTTGTAATATAAAATAAGTGCAAATAGGTTTTGTTCTATTTCTCACTACTCTTAATGCTATTTTGCTACTCGTTCTGTAAATTGCTCTAATTATCCAATACCTTTCACCTGGTAGTATTCTACCTCTAGGATCTCTTCTTGAAAACAAATATGAGTTTCATCTATTTCATAAGCATCCTTACAGGTTACAATTATGAGTCTGTTCTGATTATTCAGTTTTTCGTATATTTTTTAAAAACATGTTGCTATCGATTCCCTGTCACATGTCATTTCTTCGGCAATCGATATATTACTGAGAATTCATACTATGAATATAGCAAATCACTATATCTTTTAAAATTGGTATATGCATGTTTGAAAAAACTGTACCTTCAAATAGAGATGTTGTTTATGCCAGTTGCTTGTACTGCATCAACCTCTACCATCTATTTGATGACGCAGTTTAGCTCTTTAAATATACATTATTTCACCTCATACACAGGTCCTTACGCTCTCATCAATAAATCAAACCAAGCTGAATAGCTGTTTTTAATGCACCTTCTTTGGTTATAAAAAGATTATTTTATTCAAATAATTTCATTTTAAAGGGTTTATTAAAAATGTATTAATTGCTTTAAAAAATTTTTAAAAAATTAATATTTGAAATTTGTTATCTTTAACCTTTTAATCAATTTATATTTTGAATTTAATCAATAGATTAAACTAATTTAAACCTGTGCTCCAATACCCCGCCGCCCTAAATATATTTATTTCTTCACGATTCATTTAATTTAATAATTTTGTAGGAAAATGTATATTCTGTAATCTTTGTTATAATTAAACTATTTTTTACTGGTTTGATATTGTAACAATTATCTGTAATGGCGTTAATAAAAGTGACAAAAATTATTTGGAAAGGGTCATTTTAACCGAAAAACTTGTAATCAATAAAAAATTTAATCAAAAAAGATTTAAAGAAAAAACTGATAACCAAAAATATATATATTTATTCTTCCCAATAAGCAAAAAAAAATAGGTTTGTCCAAGTTAACGTAAGAATAATTTAGGTTTTTGCGAACTGGAGTGATGATTTTAATATAATTACATTTCTTATGGGAATTGTGGCCAATAACGATTATTAAATATAAATCATTTAGATTTTTTTATCAACATTATTAATAAAAGAGGTATTAAAAAATTGTTATTTGCTTTGCATTAAAATATTATGGGAAATATTGAATAATGTAACCAACTAAAATTTAATTCCGTTTTATGCAATACTTTTAATTTATTAATTTGGTTAGTTTTTTTTGAAAATTTAGAAACAAAATCAAGTAATCTGTTTACAGCGTTTTACTGATTTTTATTTGCACCATTTTCACTTCAGTTTGAAATAACACACTTAATTAGTTTCCCTTTACTGCAATGTTCATCTAGAAATTCCAGATATAACTTCTTCAATATAATTTTTTTAATAAAAATGTAGTGAATAAAATTATTTTACTTATACTGATAATTGAAGAATAAATAAAAATTCTTTATTAAATATTGTTAACTTTAGAATCATTAGTTTTTTAATTTTCCAGATAATAAACGATTCTTGCTTTAATGGTATAATTTTTTCAGATTTCTGGATTGTAAGTTCAAAGAATCGGAATTTTATTATTCTTTTAAAATAATTACTTATCAGTATTTTCTTTCTATTTAAATTCTTTAACCCTTTCACATTATTCTTATAAATTTAAAATAATTTTTTTTTTAAACTAACAAAAAATAGTGTTAAAATTTGGATAAAAATGGTGTCAAAATTTTAGAAAAAAATCCTGTGAAAATTCCAGAAAAAAAAATTATAATACGAAAATAAAGAAAAATAACATAGGAAAAATGTAGAACAAAATAATTTATTCACTTCCCGAAGTGTTACTATCTTCCTCATTGTGCCATAGCGCAAAGCAAGGTGCTGGACAAAGAATTTTTTTACACAATCCACATTCATAATTTGTTTCCTTTCTTATTTTTTGTTTTGAAAAATATTTGCATCGTCTTCTCTTTGGTAATTCAACGGGAAAATTAATTATTTTTACAGGATTTGAATTGACGTTAATACATGATTCTGATACTATTGAAGAATATTGATTTTGCTCTGAAATATCCTTGGTTTTATTATTAGACAAACTATTCATAATTTTAATCAAATAAAGCAAATATGATTTGGGAGATGGATGGTATTTCTTGTATAGAATAAAGCTATTATGAAATACAATATTGAGCAAGTGAAAGCATAATTTAGTCGTCCATTTTCAAGATATTTTTTCAATCGCATAATATTTGGTCATTTGATCAATCAGATCAACTCCTCCCATATACTTGTTATAGTCCATAAACATGTAATTTTTGTTTAGATTGCTCAATGGTTCAATACGCGAACCCAAATTTTTATCAACAAGTCGATTATCCCGGAAATTTGCTGAATGAATGTTTGGAATCATTTGTACCATCCCGTTATCTTTCATGCATACATAATTTAACTCTTTGTTGTTCATTATTATTCCCGTTCCTTTTTTCAATTTTTTAATTTCACTTTTAACTCCCTTGGGACCATCTCAGTTTTCTCTGATGGTTCCACAGCAATAAAAACCGACTTCTTTTAACCCCGTGAATGTTTTAATACTAGAATAGAAGTTATCCATATAAATATTGTAGCGTAAATTTTTATATCGTTCTGTTAGCCGTTTTATCATGCCTAAAATATTTTCTTTTCTTCAATAGTATATAAGGTTAAACTACATGCGTATCCAGTACTGGAATAACATAATGCATAAAGCTTAATGCCATATTTAACTGGCTTCAATGGCATATATACTTTGGATCCCTCTCTTCTAGACCATGAGCACATATTCTCATCTAACGCTAATTCTCTTTGGGGAGAATAATTCTTGAAAATACTTTATTAAAATATTCAACCAATCCATCTAGCTGAGTTTTACATCCACTTTCACGATCTTAATTGCTAAATTAATCTTTATTAAACACATGAAAATATTTTTTAATAGTGGAAAAACGTTCAAAAGACATCAAATTATAAATATATGATTGATAAAAGGGATTTTCTTTTTTCTTCCAATATATCTCAAATGTTGGAAGCTTTAAAATTCCCATAAAAATAATAATTGACAAGTATATTTCCATTTCCTTACGTGTTACCATTTCAAACGTTTGGAAGGACTCGTATTCAAGTATAAATTGTGCATATCTGTTGGTTTCTTGCGTCATGAAATTAATTAAATTTATAGTTTGTCATATAAAGTTTAAAAAAATCATATCCATTATGTTTCTGATATTGATACCGGGATTTCCTAAAAAAGGTGGGTGATTTAATGCTAATGATCGATGCATCCATTCGG
>CAKKLC010012447.1:0-19083 GCA_918559645.1 Ceratonova shasta | reverse complement strand
GAACTTTCATGGACTGTGTTATCGTAAAATAATAATAAGGCCGTCCCGATTGAGCGATTTTGGTTTTTTTTTAAGTTTCTAATTCATAACAAATTTCATGACAATAAGACATCGGTATTATAGTTTCTTTTGGTTGTAGAAAGGAATTCTGGATCACTGCTTGGTCATTCCACCATATGATGACCATAATTTTTTTTGATGAAATTTTAGTTACGAGAAGTTTCCAAGGGGTGTATTCTTATCTACCTATCGGCTTCATCGTTTTCAATTATTATACAAAATACACTTTTTATCGCAAATGATGATTTAGTGTAAAAATAGCAACTGATTATTGTAAAGTAACAAAGATGTGCACTGGCTTTTGTTATCGATCATCTGCAGTTCCGCCAATTTGTGTGGCACACATCAATCAATTTTTTTTACCTGATTTTAAGCAGACAAATATTTTTCACATCTTTATTACTACTACCTAGTTTGCACCCAAGTTTTCAAATTTTTGAATGGATCGGATTACACAGTTGTCCTTAATTCCTTATTATCAATATGGGTCAGTGGTCTACCTCAAGGCTTATTAATGATACTCAAATTCCTATAACGAAATTTTCGGAACTAACATCGAGCATTTTTTTTATTGGTTGATCCATCTCTGAATGCCTGATTAATATTTCTTGAAGCCTGAGCTGTTGTACGATTTAATTTAAACTTGTACAAAACGAGTATAATCAAATCGGGGTTTATTTCTATCTTGTTTACGATAAAAACAAAATAAAAATGGGATACCAACACATAAAAAACATTACAAAATGAGTAAGAAGAATACCTTTGAGCTTTACAAATAAAGATATCTAATGAATTTTACAACGTATCTCTTTAAATTCCAGATGAACACATAATTAACAAAAATACGCCTTTCATAGTTTCCAAACTAATACTTATTAAACTGTATTAATGAGATCAAATTTGTAAAATATTTACTATATTTATTAAAATATTAATTAAATATATTCCATTGTGAAATTTTATTTTCCTGTTTTCAACAGCATAATCAGGATGCTTTAGAAAATTATTGCCATATTTAAGATACTTTTTTGTTATTGCTCCCAGTTTAAATATATTAAAAATAATAAATTTATAAAATATACTTTTCATCCATATACTTATTAATATTTATGAAAGAATTTTTTTAATACATTATTTTGCAAAATAATTACTTTAACTATCTCTAATAAAGATGGATTTTTTGTATGTTTTTTCAACATTGCTAATTTTTACCATAATTCATTTTTTTTATTTTTTTTTAGAGGTTTACAGTTAAATTAGTATTAATTGATGTTTCTATCCAACATATTGGAAATAATAATTGACTTACATATTTATCTAAAAATTAACTCCTTCAAATATTACAGGATCTATATTTTTACTAAAATCATAAAAAACTTTATTAATAATAGGATTTTCATCAAAAATCTATTATAATTGATAATATTTCTTGTGTTTGTATCTTAAAAATTACTAATTTTATTGTCTTTTACAAACAATTCTTAAACAAAAACTAAGAAATGAAAATTTTTTATTAAAAATAAGTATTCTAAAAGGTAAAGTTTATAGGGTTTAACAATCTATTTCGTCAATATTGCATTCATTTTCGTTCATTTTTGATATCAATATTGTAAGAAAATATTAACTAAATTTTATTTTGATCTAATTTCCTCAATATTCAGCCAATTTTGTAATATTTCCAATCAATATCGTCAAAATATAATTAAAAAAGTACGATATCCATACCTGAAATTCAAAGAAATGAAAAAAAAAAATTTCGATGAAACATCATATTGATCATTGTTGCTAAAAGAAATCTTATAAAATTCTCCAAATTTTCTTAGTTTTAAACGAACTTTAGTAATTCCTGAAATAAGTAATGTGATCGCAAATTATGTTATTAAAGGACAAACAACTGCTTGGATTACAAACACTCTTAAATTAAAAACAAGAACAGTTTATTCTATAGTTTAAAAGTATCTCCTGACAGGTTAAGTACAAGTTAAAAAAAAAGAGGAGGCAATCATAGATCCTTATTGGTTAGCATCCTGCGTGAAAATAATAAATTATAGGTTGATAAAAATTGTTTGTTAAAGCTTGTAGAATTATAATTGAAACTAAAATGCATGGCTTACAAGGTCGAGAATTGAAATAAGTGAGAGTATGTAAAGCAGGGAAAGGATCCACTTGATAATGTTAAGTGCGTTAAGCGGTTTATTTTTTGCATGCCGAGCGCCCATCGAGGCTGTGCTGGGGTCTCGGGAGACATCAGTCTTGCCATGAATTTTATTTCTTATTTTGTACTAATAAAGAATAAAATATAGGTATTTTTTATAGCATGTATCCATTTAATGCTCTAAAATAATTTTTTTACGAACGATCATAGATATCAATATTAGATTCACAAGATATCGACAAGATATCGGGTGATAAAAAGCTTTGAGTAATATTTAATGATATTTTAAAGAGCCGTATTATGGTTTTTACTGCTTTTTTTTTAATGTAAGTTATAAATAATTATTATTTAAAATTGTAAAAATAATTGTAATTTTGTATTTTTATTTTTACAATGTTAATAAATTCTTGTTTGTACCACAATTTGACATTGTATTTCAAAAATTAACCTTTCCTACGATTTTTTGATTGGACTGCTTACTTTACTCAACACTGACTTTAGCTAGTACTATTCAGTATAAGAAACAGAAAAGTAAATAACAAAATTAATAAAAGAATCTCTATTTTTAAATACTTTTTGAACAGTGTTCTTCGTAGTATTCTTAAATCACATGTTTGCTTGTGTTAAAAAATTTTCTCTGGTGGTTCAAAACTTTATAACTTCCTAATAGATTCAGGACAAGCTAACCTCACTGTGATATTAGAGGTCCGCGTGGCTTCAAGGGAAAGGCTGTTTCTAGAGCTTGTTATGCTGATAGACATCTATGTGAACACCCTTTCAGCATCAGAATTTGAGTAGAGTAGAGTGAACACAAAATTTGACACTTTGCACAACTTTCCAAATCTTGATGTGTGGGTTACACTATCAGTTATCGAACTCAAATAACTCAAAAGCTTGTCCAACCTAATATACCTGTTCTCTTCCACACTTACTTCATTCCAAAAATTTTACCCAAAAAATTATTACTCATTGTTTGAAAGTCGATAAACTCTTGAAATTTAACTTCCTCCTTCTATGGGCTAGCAAATGACAAGATTTCATTGAATCTTTTGACATAGTAAAAAACGTGATTAAACATTGCCTGCAGTCTGTCAAAAACTTCAACATCATGATATGTGAGATGACTTCATCTTCTATAGGGAGCTTATCGATTGCATTTTCTATTGCTGATTGGAAAAATATCCTAACACTACTATAAAACTTATCTATTTTAGTAGTTGTAATATCACATTAATGTGTAGCTTTATCGTCTGGGGTCGAGTCATTAAGAAAACAACAAGACCTCTATCATCCAATCAATTTTCAGTATTCTTGTATTCCACTTTCACTAAGTGTCTATTTGGATCAAGGATACTGCTTGGCTAGATGAACTTCATAAGGAGAGTTTTTAGAAACTTTTGCATCGGATTAGCAGCAAATATAGAGATGGATGTTCGTTAAGCATCAGTTGATTGAGATTAGTCAAAACAGGTAAACAAGAATGATAGAAGAGTAGTTATACTCAGTTAGAGGATTATTAAAGATTCTCTAAAGCCTCTTAAAACGTGCTTGATTGCCATGTTCTGATTTAAAGTAGGAAATCAGAAGATCGTACAACTGCAGTATTCTGTAAATTGCAATTTTCAAGCTTAACCATCGTGTTGTTATGTGCTTCATAATCTCTTTGTAAGTAGTATCCCAGAACTTACAATAATTCTCCAGACTTGCCTTTCTTTTTGTGCATTTTACAAACTAATAATAGAAATCTACACATAGTTTATACACCTCAAATTCTGTTATCTTTATGAATGCCTTGCTGCATGTTTAAAGTCATTGTGTACAATATAACATGAACAACCGTTGACATACAAAGCAAGGTTTTTCTTCAATACTCTGCTGGTAATGGAATTACGAATACCCATATTTACTCTTGCGTTATCAAGAGAAAATGCAATTTAATTCTAAAGGTATAGAATTGTCTGGTAACACTTTTTCAATTGTAACAAAAATATTTGTAGCTATTGCAGACTATCTGCCAGTTGTGACAAATGTGTCATCAAAACGATAATGAACACCCTTATTGACACCAAATTTTTCTGTCATCATGAGATTCATTTTCTCAAGTCCTGTGTCGTTTGACCCATCCATCCAAACAGTGAGGGAAGTGATTTAATTTTCTAAATAGTGTTTTGCAGAAAATGTTCTCTAAGTGCACCATTAAGAATGCAGATACTCTTCGAACTACCAGATAAATCTACCTTGGCAAATTGGGAGTCGGGAAACATATGCTTAAATAACGGACCTAAATCATCAGGAAGAAACAAAAGTAAGTTATGCTCGACCAATCCAGCGGTCATTTTTATCTCTGCTATTCGAGTTTTGCAGTCTAAGGCCGACATTGAAGTTGAATTTGGATTCAACAAATCAAATGACGTTATGGATGAATTGCTCCTTACAATTTTTAAATGATTTATTATCTTCTTCAGTTCAATATAACGTTAATTATCAGCCACTCCTTGTGAGCACACTTTCACTTTACATTACAAACAGTACATCTTAAATGTAAAGGGACAAATCCTTACACTATTAACGACCATGTTTTAGTGAAAGTTTCATTGAAGGATCTTTTATATACAGCAGCATAAGAAAAACGTTTTCTGAAGTCGTCCGTTGTTTTGCAATCTTCATCAGATGAGGAAGTCATATACTCTTGACATTTTGCTGTTTTTATCTTCGACATTTTTTAAAAAAAAATTAATTATTAATTACGCTAATTATTGATAAATAAAAATATCGCGTTCAAAAGAAAACTATATCCATTACTGCATGTATGTGTATGGTTACAATGTGAGTATGGTTATTTATTTGATTAAGGTCAGTATCCAACGTGAAAGAGTAAGATATGGCTATATATGTGAAACGTACTGTTGTCGCGAGTGCATATTGTGTACAATACTTAAGCAGCAAAACAAGGATCGGCAAAATAAACGTATCATATAAAATAAAATTTGAGCGAAAATATATTGCTTGAGATTTTATTACAATATTTTATGTTAGTGTGAGAGCGTGAGATTGCCTTCAATTGCATGAGTATCAAGCCGAACGCGTGAGACTTGGAAACCTTGGAAACCCTCAAAAATAACTATAAACGTTTGGCTTTTGAATATTGAGAGATGTTTACGAAGTTTTCATTATATTTATAAATTTGTAAAAAACGAAATAGTTTAGAGAAATAGAAACTCTACAATTTAAGTAATGTTTAAATTATGCGACTGATTTTTTAAGACTATTGATCGATTTTGATTCTGATAATTTTATTTTTATATGGAGTTGGGTTTTAAGCACTTCTAGACCTAGAAGAGACTCAGCTACTTCCGGTCAAGTACCAATAAGTATTACTGCTTCTACTTGTACAAGAAAATATTCTGTAGTTGCTGCAATGAATCAAAAAGAACTATTATATTTTTAAATACATGATATTGCATTGAAGGTAACCGATTTTTAAATTTGCTTAAATGAAATTTAATAAAAATGCAACAATTATAATATTTAAACTCCTCTTGTTGATTATGGACATTTCCTGTACACACCATGCATCAATTTTTAATTTTAAAGCATTTTTTATCAAATATTTAGCTCGCTATTGACCCTTTTTGAATCCTATATAGGATACTTTTAGTAAATGGAAAAATCGTGTTATTAGTGGTAGTTGGAAAATGATATTTAATTACACTTAATGATTGAAACTGCATCTAATTCCATAAAAGAAAATGTTTGTGACGCATATTATCAACACATAATTGTATATATATATAAGAAGAGCATTAAAAAGATAAGAAAGATCTTATGAGTATTGATTTTTAATTAAATTTTTTAATTTCTTCTTTTATATTTTCTAAAATACATCATAAATATACATCTTATGAAATTAATTAAAAATAAAATTTAATTAATTAGTTAATTTTTACTGACAATCGATTACAAAAATTGCGAAATAGATTCTTAAACCCGGTATTAATATCTTAAAATATCGAATATTCCACTAGATAGTAGGAAAAGTATTATATTTTTTCTTATAAAATATAAATCCCTAAAAGCTCCTTTATAAGATATTTTGGTATTTGTAATTTGGACAGCTTTTTTGAAATTAAACAGCGTTTTTTAAAAATAAAATTTTTAAATAATTTTAAAGATGGTTCGCAATTCAAAAATAGTAATAGTACCGAGGAATCAATTTTAGACCTCGCAGAAATCGGAAATATTTAAATTAATAAAGCCTATTTTGACAGCTTATTTTTAAATCTTGACATTTTAAATACATTCTTTGCAATGAATAAACTTTGGCCGAATTACTCATCATGCAAATTCTCTTAAAATCTTAGGATGTGTTACATAAAAAGGAAATCAAATGTTGATGGATATTGCTGGTATTGTTATCAGTGCAGAGCTTACTCAACACTTAGAAATGATTCAATTTTTTTAAAATTGTAGATTAAATGGGAAATAAATCTTTAATATAATGAGTAAATACATTAACAATTATAATAATGTGTAATTAGCAAAAGATTAAAATATAACCAGGCAAACTGTAAGTGATTATTGAGATTTATTTTTTAAAGAGGTGTTTCATTCTTATGAAACTAATTGGGAATTAATTGCTGACTTTGACAGAAAGTTAGTGCAAAAATTGTTGAAATGGATGAAAGTCTGTTTTTTAAAAGAAAATACAATCAAGGGCACATTATAAACGGTAAATGGTATATCTGTTTAATCGAAAGGGGTACAAGAAAGAGTTTTACTGTAACACTTTCAAACAGAAACACGGAAACCATTATAAATGTAAAACTGAAAACATTCTTTTGGGACTAAGATTTTAACCGATTAATGGTGAGCTTATAACTCAGCATTTCAAAGATTGCCAGAATATGACCATGCATCAGTAAACCAATCAATTTTATTTATTGATCCGAATGATGCAATTGGTTATACTTAAAACATCGAGGGCTTGTGGTTGTGAAGCAAGTATTTTTTAAGGAAAAAAACAGGGATCTTACGTTAAGAACAATCGAGATATTTAATTGAATTTTTGTGGAGATATTCAACACCAAGGAAAAAAAAATTAACAAACTTATAAAGTTATTTAGATTTGAATTAATTTGTTGGTTGTTAATTTTTAATTTGAAAAAAAAACTCTATTTTTTAAAAACGCTGTCTAATTTTAAAAAAGCTGTCTAATTAACATTTATTTTACATTTTTCTTCTGTGTCTATATATTGTTATATTTGAATCATATCTGATCATTTTATGATACTATTAAAGGTAAATTTTCATTTAAATCTATATTTTTTGAAATTTTTTAATAAATTTTGATCCTAATTATAACAATGAACAATTAAATATTCAAAAATTGTTCTACTATTATATCCAGTCATTTTCTCAATAAATATAAAAAAACATGATATATATCTAATTGCAATTATTAACTTATATTAAACATATTTATAGTTTATAATTTAGCTTTGAACTTTACCGATAAACCCTCATATCATTAAAAATATTTTATAAAAGGCAATTACTAGCAAAATATTTCATAAATTTCTAGAATAATTAAATAAACCTATAACTAACAAAAAATAATTCTATTTCTTAAAAAAAAAACAACTTATTTATTATAGTTTTTTAACAAGCGACTTAACTGCTTTTAGAAATATTTAAAAAGATTTTATTTATAAGTTAAAGATATGACTTTATAATTTTATAATCATAAACTGAAATATGTATTTTTGTAAATAAAAAAAATTCAATATTAATCACCTATAATTTCGATTTTACTGTATCATTACCTTCTAAGAGTTTTTCATGAATCAAAACGTTTTTTTCTGATTATTTTTAGTATAAATACCACTAATAAGGAAAAATAGTTTTAAAAATAAATTAGATGTAGATAATTTTTAGATTTTTTATTTCCATATTAAAAAGTTATATTTCAAGTGTATCAAAATATTTTAGATCAAAGGGAATTTTGCTGGACCGATAAGGATAAGATAGATAAAATAAAAAAAAAATGCAAAAAATTAAATTTTTATTAAATCCAAAACTTTATCATAAAGTTTTAATTTTATGTATTGAAAACATATAAATACTTTTAAAAATATTTCATGATGGTTTTTACTTTTGATTTTTTATTTCATATTTTAACTTATTATTCCAGCTTTCTACATTTTGAGTATGCACTTTATTCTTAGGATTTACAAAATTATACTTGTGACAGACTGTTTAATGAATAAAATTACTATTGCTTAAACTCTAATACGCTTTCCGTTAATCTGTATGGTTGTAGAACCTTCCATTACAGTTTTTTGAATAATAGTTGCAGCACTTCTATTTGAAAAATTATGCATGCAAATCCTCTGGCTGGTTAATAACTTGCATCTACTACACATAACGCCCATATTTGCTCATTTATACCTCTTCCCATATGGTTTTTAACATTAAAATTTAATTTTGTTTCATCAATCTGTATTATGTGACCTACTATTAATAGTTTAGGAAAATTAGTTTTAACAACGTTTTTAAATTCATTTATCAACATTCTTATCAGCTTTGCATCTATTTCAGTAAGTTTGCAAATGTAATTGAAAGAAAATTTGGATCTGGGTTTTTAAAATGGTATTAAATTACGAAGATGAGTTTTCTATTATCCACAAAGACAATTCAAAAGTGATTGAATTATTAAGACAAAAATCTGTACTTTTAAGAGTAATTTACTGTGACTCTTGCAAATCCCCCTTGAAAGAAGTAAAAAATATAAAAAGTGTTGATGAAATATCATTTAGGTGTAACAAAAAAAGCTGTGATGAATTTGAAAAGTATATGTTAATAAGAAAGAATAGTTTTTTTGAAAATTTTAAATTACCATTACGGAAAATAGTGGTATTATGCTATAAATGGTTCAAAAACCATTCACAAGTTGAAATAATCGACGAGTAAAATATATCTGAGTCCTTCTGTTATAAAATATAAAAAGTGAGGTCAAAGATCAAAACTTTTTTTTTGAAAATTAATACATATAAGTTGGGTGGCAGGGGAGTAATTTGTCAAATAAATGAATCAATGTTTCGATATAAACCAAAAAAATCATGTGGGTAGATTTGTTATAACGAATGCAGGTGGGTTTTTGGGATAGTTGATACTTCATATACCCCTGTCGAAAATCGAACTAAAGAAAAGTTGCTACCAATAATAAAAGATATTTGTAGAGAGGGGAGTATTATATGGAGTGATGTATGGAAGAGTTACCAAGGGCTTTACGAGATTCGTTTTGACCATTATACCGTGAATCACATCTATAATTTTATATATTCTATAACTGGGTGCCAAACACAGCATATTGAGTCGTTGTGGAACAAAATTAAAAGAAGAATTAAAAATGTAATGGGGGTTCAGTACACACAACTAGAGGTATACTTACAAGAATTAATGTGAAAGGATAATATAGTTATGGGTGACTTTAATGAATTCTTTGAATTAATTGAATAATTTAATCTTATTTTTTTTATATACTTTTATATTTTTTAATAGGTGAAAAAAAAACCCAGATCCGAAAATTGTCGCTAAAAAGATAAATACAAAGGTAAATTTGCCAATGGCAAAAATTTCAAAATTGCTTTAAAAAGTGTTTGATTTTATTGATTTATATTTTCTGTAATTTAAACAGTATTCATTTGCGTATCTATATGCATAACCGTCAATATAACTTTTATTTCTTTGCAGATGCACTACATTATGACACGTTTCAGAGTTAACAATTTCAGGTATTTGTTTTTTGCGTATTAAATACAAGATAAACTCTTCATCACTCATTCTCAATAATTCTCTCAACATTGTCAGGATTGATAAAATAAGATTATAACGTAAAGCCTTATCTAGATTGACCAAAATCCCATTGATATAGAACTTAAGTCTACTACACATTACGCCCATATTTGCTCATTTATACCTCTTCCCATATGGTTTTTAACATTAAAATTTAATTTTATTGTATCAATCTGTATTATGTGACCTACTATTACTAGTTTAGGAAAATTAGTTGTAACAACGTTTTTAATTTCATTTATCAACATTCTTATCAGCTTTGCATCTATTTCAGTAAGTTAGAAAATGCAATTGAAATGAAAATTTTGGCTAAAAAGATAAATTTGCCAATGGCAAAAATTTCAAAATTGCTTTAAAAAGTGTTTGATCTTATTAATTTATATTTTCTGTAATTTAAACAGTATTCATATGCATATCTATATGCATAAACGTCAATATAACTTTTATTTATTTGTAGATGCAGTACATTATGACAATATTCAGAGTTAACAATTTAAGGTATTTGTTTTTTGCGTATTAAATACAGGATAAACTCTCTATCACTCATTCTCAATAATTCTCTCTATATTGTCAGGATTGATAAAATAAAATTATACGTAAAGCCTTATCTAGGTTGACCGAAATCCCATTGATATAGAACTTAAGTCTACTACACATAACGCCCATATTTGCTCATTTATACCTCTTCCCATATGGTTTTTAACATTAAAATTTAATTTTATTGTATCAATCTGTATTATGTGACCTACTATTACTAGTTTAGGAAAATTAGTTGTAACAACGTTTTTAATTTCATTTATCAACATTCTTATCAGCTTTGCATATATTTCAATAAGTTTGAAAATGCAATTGAAATGAAAATTTTCGCTAAAAAGATAAATTTGCCAATGGCAAAAATTTCAAAATTGCTTAAAAAAGTGTTTGATCTTATTGATTTATATTTTCTGTAATTTAAACAGTATTCATATGCATATCTATATACATAACCGTCAATATAACTTTTATTTATTTGTAGATGCAGTACATTATGACACGATTTAGAGTTAACAATTTAAGGTATTTGTTTATTTTCTTATTAAATACATGATAAACTCTTCATCACTCATTCTCAATAATTCTCTCCATATTGTCAGGATTGATAAAATAAAATTATAACGTAAAGCCTTATCTAGGTTAACCAAAATCCTAATGATATAAAACTTGCATCTACTACACATAACGCCCATATTTGCTCATTTATACCTCTTCCCATATGGTTTTTAACATTAAAATTTAATTTTGTTTCATCAATCTGTATTATGTGACCTTTTATTACTAGTTTAGGAAAATTAGTTGTAACAACGTTTTTAATGTTATTTATAAACATTCTTATCAGCTTTGCATATATTTCAGTAAGTTTGAAAATGCAATTGAAATGAAAATTTTCGCTTAAAAGATAAATTTGCCAATGGCAAAAATTTCAAAATTGCTTAAAAAAGTGTTTGATCTTATTAATTTATATTTTCTGTAATTTAAACAGTATTCATATGCATATCTATATGCATAACCGTCAATATAAATTTTATTTCTTTGTAGATGCAGTAAATAATGATACGATTCACAATTAACAATTACAAGTATTTGTTTTTTGCGTATTAAATACAGGATAAACTCTTCATCACTCATTCTCAATAATTCTCTCAACATTACCAGGATTGATAAAATAAAATTTTAACGTAAAGCCTTATCTAGGTTGACCATAATCCTATTGATCCAATATTTTCTATATAAATTTATCTTTTCTTACATTATTCAATAGATTTAAAAAAATTCTTATATAAATGAATTGGCTGCAAATTTTATTTAAAAATAAAAATGATTTCTTTAATTCATCAAACATTCACCAAAATTTAAATCAAATATTTAACATTCATGTTTCTATTTTATTGATTGCAAAATAATATTGAATAAGTTTCTAATTAGGTTTAGAAAATAGTTAAAAATAAAGTTGTACATAATTACCTGAATACTAGGCGTGACCTTTGTGTTTCGATTCATAATACAGTTTAGTAACAAATTTTCATTTCAAATAAAAAATAAAAGTATTTTCCAAATCAAATTTCCTTGTTTTTATAAAAAATGATTGCAAGACTAAATGCATCTAAAATATTCTTACTCTTCTGATTACAATTGATGAAATCTACATGACAATATATATATATTAAACAGAAATACTAATTTTGGGCATAAAATTAATTTTATAGTACAAAAATACATCAACATATTTAGTATAATACATCGATTTATACAGAAAAATAAAAGAATACCGTAAAAACTTTTATAATAAAACATTTAATTAATTTTTATAATATTTTCATAAAAGTCAATCTTTCACAGATAACAAAATATTTTATTTCAATATTCATGGAGACATTTTTTTGTTTATATAATATTTCTTTTAAAGCTGCTTCAAAAAATTTAATAATGAATCAGTTTCTTTAGTTTTTATGAGTTTTGATTTATAATTTTTAATCTTTTTATCATCTTTTTCCATTAAAATTTTAAACAATTTGTTATCTTGATCCAGTTCAATATCTAGTTTTCGAGGTTGATTATCTTTTCTTGGAATTCTTGTTGATTTCTTAACGTTTAAAAATTTTATTCTAGCTTTTTGAACTTTTTTATGCTTAGCCCACTTTAATCTATTTATGTAAGGATATTTACAAAATGCACACAAAGTAAATACATAATGACTTTTATAGGAATGGCGGGAATATTTGTCCATTTTCTTTGTTCCTTTTAATTTTTTTTTCAACTGAAACTTTTTTATTATTTTAGTACTTGCTATGTATAACGGCAACATACAGTTACGACAAATGTGACTAAAAAAGTTTCTCTTTATCTTTTTGTTAATCTGGGGTCCATTAACACCTCTAATATAAAGGGAATTTAAATAACCAAAGTACCAAATATTTCTTTTTCTTTTAATAAATTCATCATGAGTCTTCTGTAAATATTCCATACGCTCAAAAGAATTAAAAGACATTTTACTTAAATCACGCGCAACTTTTGGATTTTATTGTTTTAGAGAAGGATTTAATGCTTAGATTCAGAAACGAAGTTTTTATTAAATTCCGAAGATTTTATTATATTTTGGATCCTGCATTTGAAGCGGATACTTTATTGAAGCCAACTGATTATGTTACAGACACTTTTGATATGATGAGGAGCCCTAATCATAATTTCCACTTAGGAATCGGTTGCCTTTTTGAGAGGAATCCTATAGTTGAGAATTATCACGGGCTTAATGAAGAAGAAACAAGTCTTTTTGAATTAATAAATAAAACCAGAAGTTTAAAATTTTATTCAAGTGAACCAATGTCTAGAGATGATTCATACAGTGATCTTTGTCAAAAAATATCAAATTTAAAAGATATAGCAGGTTATAAAGATAATAAATCATTGATATATAAAGAAAAAGAGACTGTCTTTTTAGTAATTAAATCTAAGATACTGTGCGAAGATGAATGGTTCTTACCATTTTATTTCTGTAAAGAACATGAGAATATATTGGAAGTTGCCAAATCCCTTAATGAGAAGTTATTTATGTTGAATAAGGAAGATTTTATATTTTCTCCGTTTCCAAATTTTGTAACTAATATAAATTTACCACCAAAGCATGATTTAAATCAAAATAACAAAAAAAAGGTCAAGGTAGCATAATTATAAATTTAGATGTTTGTTTATAAAGTGTTAGTACAACCAGATATAGATTTTATTCCGAATAAAAAATTAGTGGATGATTATAAATGGGTAACAAAAGAAGAATCGAAAGGAATTTTAAATGAAGATTTATATAAAAAAATTATTAAAATTATTTTATAATATATATAAGTTAAGTATTATATATAAGATTTAATAAAATTATTATTAATACATATATGAATAATTATTTAATAATATTATTTTAACTACATACAATATTTATCAAGATTATTTTTAAATATTAAAAAATTTATTAAAATATATGAACAAATTATTAAAATGATTTTTAAATATTAAAAAAATTCATTTTTAATTATTTTAAAAAATATACAATATTTATTAAAATTATTTTATAATATACATAAGTTAATAATTATATGTAAGATTTAATAAAATTATTATTAATACATGTATGAATAATTATTTTAACTACATACAATATTTATTAATATTATTTTTACTGTATACAAGTTAGTTAAAAATATTTAAAAACATAAAAAAAATTCATTAATATTATTTAAAAATATACAAAAAATTTATTTAAATTATTTCAAACTATATAAAAAATTTATTGAAATTATTTTAAAATAGATAAAAATTCCTTAAGATTATTTTATTATATATATATAAGTTAATAATTATATGTAAGATCTAATAAAATTATTATTAATACATATATAAGTAATTATTTAATAATATTATTTTAAGCATATACAATATTTATTAAAATTATTTTATAATATATATATATAAGTTTATAATTATATGTAAGATCTAATAAAATTATTATTAATACATATATGAATAATTATTTAATAATATTATTTTAAGTATATACAATATTTATTAAAATTATTTTATGATATTTATATATAAGTTAATAATTATATGTAAGATGTAATAAAATTCTTATTAATACATATATGAATAATTATTTAATAATATTATTTTAAGTATTTACAATATTTATTAAAATTATTTTATAATATATATATATATAAGTTTATAATTATATGTAAGATCTAATAAAATTATTATTAATACATATATAAGTAATTATTTAATAATATTATTTTAGGTATGTACAAAAATTAATAAAATTATTTTATTATATATATATATATGTTTATAATTATATGTAAGATCTAATAAAATTATTATTAATACATATATAAGTAATTATTTAATAATATTATTTTAGGTATGTACAAAAATTATTAAAATTATTTTATTATATATATATTATAATAATTATATGTAAGATCTAATAAAATTATTATTAATACATATATGAATAATTATTTAATAATATTATTTTAAGTATATACAATATTTATTAAAATTATTTTATGATATTTATATATAAGTTAATAATTATATGTAAGATGTAATAAAATTCTTATTAATACATATATGAATAATTATTTAATAATATTATTTTAAGTATTTACAAAATTTATTAATATTATTTTATAATATATATATAAGTTAATAATTATATGTAAGATCTAATAAAATTATTATTAATACATATATGAATTATTATTTAATAATATTATTTTAAGTATGTACAAAATTTATTAAAATTATTTTAAGTATGTACAAAATTTATTAAAATTATTTTATAATGTATATATATATAAGATCTAATAAAATTATTATTAATATATACATATATAATTGATTATTTAATAATATTATTTTAACTACAATAAAATCTCTACATCCTGAACAAAAAGGGACTAAAAATTTTTATTATCAAAAATTTTTCATGTTAAAAAATTCTAAATCTTAAAAAATATTATTTATTTTTATTACAAAAATTAGTAATTTTTTGGGTTCTTTTAAATCTTCCCTCTATTATTACTGTTTTTAATTCCATAAAAATCGTAATTTGTCGAGCATATTATTTATTATCCACCTCTCAATCAATTCTACTAATTCATGGCATCCAAATTTGTAATATCTACAATAGAGCTTGATAACTCTTTATCTATCGCTTCTTCACATACATTAAAATTTTCATGTTTTTCATTAAATACACTCTTTGTGTATTTCTATAACCTTTTTAATCATAACATTATCGTCTTTAGATAAAAAATCATCATATGCAGGGAATTCTGCACTATCTTCTTCAAAAGCTATATTTAAAAGTGTGTTTTCAATTTTTATCTTCCAAATCATCGTTTTTTTCGTCAATTACTCCTGATTTTATAAACAATTGTAATACATTATGTAAATAATTTTTTATTATGCTCGAACGCATACTTTAATAGAGTCTAAGTGATTAATTTTTTTAAGCATTCAAAAAATTTTCATCAAATTATCTTCCCAAAACAAAAGCTTTTTAAAAAAAAATGTTTATAGCAATCTTTAAATACTATAATGACACCCATATCTAATGGTTGAGTATGGTTGTATATTTTTCGGTAAAAACAATAATTTACTGTTCGAAAATGAATTTAAAGTACAATGTACAGGTGCATTATCCAATATTAATAATATTTTTGAAGATTTTTTTTTCATTTCTTCTTTTAATTCAGAAAGCCAATTTTTAAATATAAATCTTGTCATCTAAGCTTTATTGTTGGGTCTATAAGTGATTTTAAGATTTTTTTTTATATTTTTAAAGCATCTTGGTTTTTAGTTTTATTAATTTTTAATAAGTTCATCTTTTACGTTGCAGCATTGCAACAAATTAATAAAGTTACTATCTTTTGAAAATTTTTCGCTTTTTCTATCTTCTTTTATATAAACAATGTTTTTTTGTATGAATAAATAAAGAAGAAACTTGTTTCATCACAGTTATATATTTCATCTCTATTGTACTAATTAAATACATTTCTATTTTCAGTAAAAAAAATGCTTCAATCAAATTTAAATCTACGAAGCCAGCTTTACCAATCAAAGTTTTGTTTGATATTTCATGTCTTCTTTTAAAACAAGAAAGCCAACCTCAAGAAGCTTTATAACTAACAACATTTTAATGTTCAGCAATTTATAGTGCCACCTTCTTTAGATCTGTTCCGGAAAACGGATATTGCAAACTTCTTTTAAAATAAAACCATTCGTGTAAAAAAAGATCGATTTCTTTCGTTATTCTTAAATTAGCTGATATTTCTTTGGAATCTGTCAAATAAATTTAGGATTCGGAGATTATTTTTTTTACAGTTCTGAGGCTTACATTGTAAATTTCAGCAAGCTTTTTTTGTATAATACTATTGTCACTATTTTTCATTGTTA
Organism: Ceratonova shasta; assembly: GCA_918559645.1. Lineage (NCBI taxonomy): Eukaryota > Metazoa > Cnidaria > Myxozoa > Bivalvulida > Ceratomyxidae > Ceratonova > Ceratonova shasta. Next base: position 2,027 of record CAKKLC010012447.1, on the reverse strand, counting down.
TAATTACCTTTTTATCATAACTGTTAGATTCCTATATCTTCTTTTTATTTGATTTGTTCATTTTTAAATGAGTAAAATTTTTTAATCATTTTAAGATTATCTTGATAAGTATGATAATATAATAGATTCTTAAGTTCAGATGCAAAATTATGATATTCAGAAATTAAAACTTAAAAAACAAGTGAAAACTTATATCTGAAACAGTAAAAAGTGAACATAAAAATTAGAATACAGGTAGGAAAATACATAAGATTTAATAAAATTATTATTAATAAATTTACAAATAATTATTTATTTATATTATTTTAATTATATACAAAATTTATTAAAATTTAATAAAATTAATTTAAAATATATATAAAATTTATTAATATTATTTTAACTATATACAAGATCTGTTAAAAATATTTAAAAATGTATAAATAATTTAATTAAATTATTTTAATTGAATATAAAATTTATTAAAATTATTTTAACCATATACAAGATCTGTTAAAAATATTTAAAAATATATAAAAAATTTAATTAAATTATTTTAATTGAATACAAAATTTATTAAATTATTTTAACCATATACAAGATCTGTTAAAAATATTTAAAAATATATAAAAAATTTAATTAAATTATTTTAACTGCATACAAAATTTATTAAAATTATTTTAACCATATACAAGATCTGTTAAAAATATTTAAAAATATATAAAAAATTTAATTAAATTATTTTAATTGAATACAAAATTTATTAAAATTATTTTAACCATATACAAGATCTGTTAAAAATATTTAAAAATATATAAAAAATTTAATTAAATTATTTTAATTGAATACAAAATTTATTAAAATTATTTTAACTATATACAAGATCTGTTAAAAATATTTAAAAATATATAAATAATTTAATTAAATTATTTTAACTATATACAAGGTCAGTTAAAAATATATAAAAAATTTGATTAAATTATTTTAACTACATACAAAATTTTTTAAAATTATTTTAATTGCATACAAAATTTATTAAAATTATTTTCACTACATACAAGGTCTTAAAAATATTTAAAAATATAAAAAAAATTTAATTAAATTATTTTAACTGCATACAATCTTTATTAAAATTATTTTAAACTACATTAAAAATTTAATTAAGTTATTTCAAAATATTTAAAAAAATTTATTAAAGTTATTTTAAACTATTTAAAAAATTTATTAAAATTATTTTATAATATATATATATATATATATATGAATTTATTATTTTTATTGTGTAATATGATCGAATAAAAATATTTTATTAATGTACTATGATTTATATATTATTTATTAATTAATCTTTTTACATATTTATAGTTGTGTAAAATTTTGTATAGTATATATATATATATATATATATAAATATATGAATATTATAAATATATAATTAATTAATTAATATATAAATAAATAAAATAAATATATAGGATATCTAAGACAGGGGTGTCCAACGTGCGGCCTTCTAAAGATAAAATTGCGGCCTTCTGAAAAATAAAATTTTTAGGCCCATATATGAAAAGGACGTTAAAAGATGAAAAAAGAAGTTATAAAGTTTCATGGGAGTTTGAATTTTTTATAACTTCTGCTCCAAATAACTGCATGGTTTGCCTCATTTGTCAGGAAGTATTAAAAACACTTAAAAGCTATAATGCCAAACAGCATTATCAAAAACATAAACACATTCCTTTTCAAAGCTCGAAGGCGAGCGAAGAATAAGATGTATTAATGAATTAAAAGAAAAGCTAATCAAACAACAATCAAGAATGGCCGGATTTATAAAGACTCATAATACTTTAACGGAAGCCAGCTACAGAATTGCCTATCATCTTGGGCAGTCAGGAAAGCCCTATTCTGATGGTGAAATTATAAAAGATTGTATTATAGATGCAGTGAAATGTATTCATCCAAGCAAAGAAAAAGAATACAATAATATTCCGCTCTCAAGAAATACAATTCAAAGAAGGCAAGAAGCAATAGCTCGAAATCTAAAAGAAAATTTT
>CAKKLC010012425.1:2817-13090 GCA_918559645.1 Ceratonova shasta | reverse complement strand
ATCTTAGAATGTATATTATATTATTGAAATAAAAAAATGGGGGTAGGAAACTACACTAGCACCGATTTTTAATATATTTTATTGTTCTTAAATTTAAGGATATAAACCTATGAATACTAATTTGAAGATAAAGAATAAATGGCTATAACTCCTCAAAGACTGGACAGAATTTAAAAATTTGAAAATGGTATGTAAATCATAGAATGTATATTATATTATTGAAATTAAAAAATGGGGTAGGAAACTACACTAGCGCCGATTTTTAATATATTTTATTGTTCTTAAAGTTAAGGATATAAACCTATGAATACTAATTTGAAGGTAAAGAATAAATGGCTATAACTCCTCAAAGACTTGACAGAATTTAAAAATGGTATGTAAATCTTAGAATGTATATTATTTTATTGAAATAAAAAAATTGGGGTAGGATATACACTAGCACCAAAAATACGATGTTGATTTGTCTCCTGAAAAGACTAAATATTTTTAACTTAAGACACCATTAAAATAAATTATCTATATTTAACACATGCGTTAATTTTCTTTTTAAAATAGAAATTATGTTTAATTTGGTAACAATTAATAACAAAATAATAAAGCTTAAAAAGTATTTAAAATTAATTCTATAAGTTTAAGAATAATAGATTGGATTGAAATATTTATTATCATTAAGAGTTAGGGTTTATAAACTAAATCCGAATCAATACAATATTATTTGATTATATCAAACTTTATTATAATTAATTCTAATTTAACAATTTATAAATATCCTTTGATATTAATTGTCTTATTATTCATTTCTTATGTATACTTATGTATTTAATTTTTATGCGACATATTTCGACATTGATCGTTTTTCCCGAAATATAAAATGTTTTTGTTTTATTGATACATCTCTATAAGTGATTTTACACATTATTCTCAGTATATTTCCGAATATCTGTTATTTAGATTTAATGAAGACATTGCAATTGAGGATTAATTTTGTTTGTTTTTAAAATATTGTTATCTCATAAGAAACAATTTAAATTGAAAAAATTTTAAATTTATAAAAAAATTAAATACCATTCAAAGTTAGGTTTAAGCTCTTTTACCATATTTTTTTATCAAATCGATTGAATTTTACAGTTTACTGCTAATCATTTTAATAAAATATTTAGTTTTACAGTTTATTTTTACAAAAATTCTAACTTTACACTTACGAACCATAAATATTTTAGTATAAATTGCTAATTTAAGTCATTACGTTAATTTTAATTTTAAACTGCTTACGTGTATCTATTAAAAAAAAGTTTTAAATTTAATTTTTAATGTGTGGTAACTTACTGAAATATAATTAAAGGAATCTTTGGATATCTAAATTATAGACAACCAAAATCTTTAAGAAAGATAATAAACATTTTGATTAATGGCATAAGACGTATGGAATACAGAGGGTACGACTCTGCTGGTCTAGCTATTGATGGATCTAATCAACTGCTGAACGAAATTTTAGAAATGGTGTAATTAATCGTCTACTTTTAGCATCTGCAAGGAGGTTGGAAAGGTAGTTATGCTGGAAAACAAAATTAATGAAATTCTCGATAACAGTTGTTTCTTATAATTTCTTAGGAAAATTCAATTTGGATGAAAATGAAGAAAAATATATTCATTTTGGAATAGCCCATACCAGATGGGCTACTCATGGAATACCTTGCGAGTTGAACTCACATCCCCAAACTTCTGATGACTTGAATCGTATTTTTCCATTTATTTTAGACTTTGTTGTTGTTCATAACGGAATAATTACAAACTATAGAGAAATCAAGACCTTTCTAGTAATATAAAAACTTTAAATTCTTAGGCAGAAAATGGATATCATCAAAAAAGTCAAACCGACACCGAAATCATTGTCATTCTATTAAAGTTCTTTTATGACAAAACCAAAAAAGTTAGCTATATAATATTTCTAGCAAGGGGAATCTATCACCTTCGTTAGCTTGGCTAGTTTACTATTATCTAGAATCGTATTTACATAAAAATCTTCTTTAGCAAGGTGCTTATGCTATTGTGATCAAAAGCAACCTTTATCCCAACGAATGTATTTGTGCTAAACGAGGAAGTCCCTTGATTATTGGTATAAAGACTCCAGAAATCAATCATTTTAAAGCAGCAATGTCGACTACTATAAATAGCTCTAAACTTAATGATAAAAATCAAAATGACTCTGAATATTTTATAGATAATGATTTAATCAATATAAACTCTCCAATCGAGTACATTATTGCTTCTGATGCTTGTGCCATAATAGAACATACAAATCATGTAATTTACTTGGGAGAAGACTCTGTCGCACATATAAATGATGTAGGAAGTAAATGTAATGATTTGACTGTTAGAAATGAAAATGTATAATGTGAAAGAAAAACAGACAGATTTTGTTGAAAATTTCTCATTTGACCTGAACTACCTGGACATGAAACTGAACGAAATAATGAAAGGTTCGTTTGATACGTATATGGAGAAGGAGATTTTCGAACAACCAGAAAGTGTTTTGAATACCCTTAGAGGAAGAATCGACACTGAAGAAATGATTCCAAAACTTTCTGGAATAATGAAATACGACAAAATTTTGAAAAGATCCAAAAGAATAATTTTTATTGCTTGTGGAACTAGTTTTCATAGTGCAGTGGCGGTATAACTATATAGAAAATTTAGATGAGACAATTGTTCGAGGAAATGACAGATTTACCAATTATAGTCGAGATGGCTGGTGATTTTCTAGATAGAAATGTCCCCATTTTTAGGGATGATGCTTGTGTTTTTATAAGTCAATCTGGTGAAACTGCGGACACCTTAAGTGCACTTAAATACTGTAAAAAAAATATGGCCCTCTTGATTGGGATAACTAATGTGGTAGGTAGCACTATTAGTAGGGAAACTAACTGTGGCATTCACTTGAATGCTGGTCCTGAAATTGGTGTGGCTAGTACAAAGGCGTACACTAGTCAGATTGTAGCTTTAACATTGTTAGCATGTCATCTAGGAGCTGACAGTATAAGCAAAAGAGATAAAATTCGCTCAGTTATGAATTTATTACTCAATATGGATAAAGTTATACTTGAATCTTTGACATGTTATGATGAAATAAAATTGTTGGCAAAAGAACTATATACAGCTAATAGTATATTGATCATTGGCAGAGGATTCCACAAAGCAACAATTTTGGAGGCTTCTCTAGTAATTATTAATTTGATAATTTTTAGAAAATAAAAGAACTAACTTATATCCATGCTGAAGGAATCCATGCTGGTGAACTAAAACATGGATCTTTAGCTTTGGTGGATGAAACAGTCCCTTTAATATTTGTAGTAGCAAAAGATGAAAACTATCTGGTACTGAAAATTAATTTTTAGCGAACTTTAAACTCTCTTGAACAAATATTAAGTAGAAATTGTTCCCCTATTGTTATTTGCGACAAAAAATGTGAAATTGAAGATGTTAGAATTAAAAAGGTGATTAAAATACCATCTGTAAACGCTGATTGTCAAGTTATACCATTTATTATACCTTTTCAATTATTATCTTTGCAAATTGCAATATTAAAAGGAAATAATGTACATTTAAATAATTATTTAAGGTTGACTTTCCAAGAAACTTAGCAAAATCAGTCACAGTTGAATAACATTTTAATTTTTTATAACACTTTATTTATGAAATTTTATATTATTATGGGAAAATTAATTAAATAAAAACTTGAAGAGAATGTTTTATAAGATATATAGATAAATTATAACTATTTTATTTGTAATTATTAAAAAAATAGCATTTAAAGAATTGGAAGATTCTAAAGGACAATTTATTGATTAGTATAGCTTGTAAGATGCGAATGTCTATAAATTAAGTTTTTTTAATATTTTATATTAAAATCTTAATGATAATTGAAAAAAAGTTTTTAAGTTATTTAAATTGTTCTTCTAATGAATATTATAATAGATCATACCATGCAAATCACTAACCCTACAATCTCGAATATAAGCCGCATTTTGTATAAGCCGAGCCAAGTAATTTAAAACTAAATGCCACTTTTTTTGTATAAGCCGCGCCCAGTAATTTAAAATAAAATACTACTTTTTTTTGTATAAGCCCAACCCCTTAATTTAAAATAAAACGCCAATTTTTTCGTATAAGCCCAACCCCTTGATTTAAAATAAAAGTCAAATTTTTTGTTATAAGCCGTGTCCAGTAATTTTAAATAAAATACCATTATTTTTTTAAGTATTAGCCGACAACAGTAATTTAAAATAAAACGCCAATTTTTTCGTATAAGCCCAATCCCTTAATTTAAAATAAAAGTCCACTTTTTTTCTTATAAGCCGTGCCTAGTAATTTAAAATAAAATTCCTCTTTTTTTTTGTATAAGCCCAACCCCTTAATTTAAAATAAAAGTCCAATTTTTTAGTATAAGCCGTGCCCAGTAATTTAAAATAAAACGCCAATTTTTTCGTATAAGCCCAACCCCTTAATTTAAAATAAAAGTCCAATTTTTTAGTATAAGCCGTGCCCAGTAATTTAAAATTAAAGTCCACTTTTTTTTGTATAAGCCCAACCCCTTAAGTTAAAATAAAATGCCACTTTTGTTCGTATAAGCCCACCCCCTTAATTTAAAATAAAATTCCACTTTTTTAGTATAAGCCGTGCCGAGTAATTTTAAATAAAATTCCAATTTTTTTTGTATAAGCCGCGGCTCATTTACGAGAATTTAGGGTATATATTTATACTTACCAACTGAAGTATTTTTATAAGTTATGTTTAAAAGTACATTAGTTTATAATTGTTTTTTTGAATAAGTATTGATTTAATAATAATTTAAAATTGCACATTTATTATAAAGTTTCAATAAAATTACTTTATTTTGCTATTTTTAGTTCATTCAAATTTTGGAAAATAAATCTCAATATGATGGGTTTTTACAGTACATTTCATATTATATACATTTTCGTAATATTTGAAGGAATTATAATATTCAGGAGTTTGTTATTAACATTCTCAAAACAACTCAATGATTTATCTTGAAAAAATGATTTGATGAGATACAAAGTAGGTTTACCGAATCAGGTCTTATCGGTGGCTAAAGATAAGCGATAAGAAAAAAATCAAAAAACTAGAAAATTTAATTTTATTCATTTCTAATTTATGCTCAAAACTGTCATCTTGCCAGTATATATTTTTACGTGAATACACTTAAAAATGTCATACGACAGCTTGGTTGAACTCATTTTCTTTTTTTATTGCCATTTTCAATTTATTTTTCCAGCTTTCTACATGCTGGGTGTGCACATGATTTTCATAATCCACAAAATTGTACTTATGGCATATTGTGCTATTTTTATCATTTAACTTACTTAGATTGGTGTATGCTCTACACTCATCTATTTGTATAGTAGAACCTTTCTATACTTTATCTGTTATGATTGGCAAAATAGTTTGAGCAGTTCTATTTGCAACTAAACAAGTATTTACTCTTGCAGGTTGAAATGACATGTCAACGATACAGAGAGCCCAAATTTGTTCTCTTGGGCCTCTGCCTTGATAACTCTTAACAATATATTTAAGATTGGTATAGTCAATCTGTACAACGCAATTTTCTCTACATAAACTTGGAAAATTGTGTTCAATGTTTTTATGTATTTTGTTTTCTATTATTTTTGTTAGCTTTAAAGCTGTAGCATTTTTGATTTTAATTATTTTCACGATGTCTCATAATGGTTTTTTTTGCTATATAAATCTATAAAAATATAAATTGCCACAGCAGAAATAGCAAAACTCTCGAACCAAGTATTTTTACGTATCGACTGAAGGTTTCTGAATCTGCTACATCCGTTTGTTAAGAAGATGTCAGAGCATCCATCGACAATATCATTGCACGAATCTAATTTGAAGGGTAGTTGCATACTATGCACCTTAAAATTCGTAGAATTTGCTTTTTCGCAATTAACCATTGTATAAACTCTAAACAATTCAATCTTGCAAATTCTAATAGTATTATCAGGATTCATAAAAAAAAATTTACCAGAGATAACGCTTATCTTTAGCCACCGATAAGATCTGATCCAGTTTAGCAATATTATAATTTATCCAGCATATATTTAAACAAATTTTTACTTTTTGGTTTTTAAAAATATTAAATGATTAAAGTATGTTTTAAATTTGTAACCAATAGAGTATATTATTTTCTGATTACATAAAAAATTAATACAAATCATAGTTGTGAAATATTAAGAAAAATGGTTAAAATTAATTCAATCGTAAATTTATAAATCTTATTAACATTGAAATTTATTGATTTGTTAATTTATACATTAAATGTTTAAATAGAGGTTAGGAGGTTTAAAATCTTTAATAAAATATATGAGAAGAAAATAATATCTAGATTCTGATTGATTGAAATAAAAAATTTTTATCATTTCAATCAAAAAAGATAAAAAAGGAAAAATTTTCTTTGGAAAGAATACTTGGTTTTTTTTTAAAATATAAAAAAATATTAAAAATATTAAAACATTAAAAAACAGCTATTATTAAAATTAAAAATTAAACTGGGAGTAAGGTTGCATTCAAAGGATTTAAAACGAATTTTATTATTTTTAGATAAACGATAATTAAGAAAAAAATAAAGATTTATACAAATTCTAATATTCTTTGATCACCTCTACCATGACTTCTGAAATTATATCATTTTTTAGTGGAGCGACGGATTCAGATTTTGTAACATGGCTTTTTAACAAGCAATAAATCAATGATTTATGTTTTTTCAACCATTGTGGTGTGAGTATGGGCCTTAAAAAATCAAAAGATAATCTAGAAGGCTACAATTGGAGATGTGATAATTATCAATGTTCTCATTATCAAACCACCAAAACTATTCGAAAGAAAAGCTTTTTTGAAACATTTCGTCTACCTATTTGAGCTATATTACAATCTATTTGGTATTATTCAAAATTACCAATACAAATAATTATAATCAGACAGAAAGGTTGTTCTAAGGCTTTCCTATACAATTTTTAGAAAAAAACTGATTGAAAAAATCAAAATATACTTTGAAGATCATCCTATTCATCTTGGAGGCCCAGACATTATAATTCTAGCCGATGATAACAAGCTGAACTTCAATGTAAAGTCACATCGAGAAAGAGCTACAGAATCTTCATTTTGGGAAATTTGTTTAGTTGACACGAGCTTCTCGCCCACAAAAGGCTATGTTGAAATAGTCCAGGAGTGGGCAAACTTTTTATACCGAGGGCCACATTGAAAACTTTATTGTTATTGGAGCCGCATATATATATATATTACCTACTTCAATTACAATTTACAACGTATGAAAATATGAACTAGTGATAATAACAATGTATTTGTCATTTTATTTCACATTCATACTATATTAAGTCTATTTAGTGACAATTACACATGCACATTACATTTTTAAATACGAACTAAAACAGTTTGCAATTAGGTAATAAGATTTTACTATTCATTATTATTTCAATAAAAGTTTATTGTTATTTGTCATAATAATTGTAAAGAATAAGGAACTTAATGTCAATATATGTACGTACAAGCTGATCACAGATTACAGTTATAATTAATGAGAAGTATGTAACTGTTGACAATTATTGATAATGTTCTTGAACTGTGGAACCAGCTTACTGGTTGTGATTCGCATGACTGCCTTTATATTGCAGTCAGTCAACATCGATCTGTTCTTAGACTTGTTTATTTTCATACAAGAAAAAGCTTGCTTACAGATATATGTGGATCCGAATAGTTACAAAAGTTTCAAACAAATTTTTTTGGTGTGGGAAAGCTGCTGCTGGCAAACATCCATAAAACTCTAGCAGATCAACTGATTTAAACTTTTCCTGCAGGTCATTATCCGCTTGTAGGTCAAGAAGCTCTAACTGTATATTCTCTGATGCTGAATCAGCTTTTGCACTAAATGGCGAACTGAGGATATTGAAGAGTGGTTCCAAGCTCTTAAAGTCTTGATACCTGCTTTCAAATTTCACAACCAAAACTTCCAACTGAGCCTTGTACTTGTCAGCCATTTCACTAGAAATGGTTTTCTCTTTTAGTAAAGGGAAATAGCGAAACCTGTTTTTGCCTGCTTGCCTGGAGAACAGGGAGAGTTTTGCCTGAAATGATTTAACATGCACATTCATTTCATGTGCAAACAAGCTATTCCTCTGAAGTTTTACATTTAGTTCATTCAACTTTTCCATAATGTCAATGGCAAACATAAAGTCTAACTTCCACTCTCCATTAACAATGTTGGTAACAAAATCAAAATCAATTCCCTTCATCTCTATGAACATAATTATTACTTCCTTGAGATCCCACTTTCGCTTCAATATCTTGCCCAGGCTCAGCCAGCGGACACTGCTGTGGTAGATAATATCAGAATGTTCAGTTTCCAAATCTCCAAGCAGTGCCTGGAACTGCCTGTGGTTGAGTGCCCTGTCTCTGATGAGGTTTATCACACTGATAAATGGGTCAATAACATACTTGATATTCAACCCAGCTTTACACAGACTTTCCTGATGGATGACACAGTAAAGAGGTAAGAGTGTATGGTCAGGATGTTTTTTTTTAATTTTAATATGCATTAACTTCACCAAACCTACGTTTTTTTCAGTCAAAGCACGCGCTCGATCGGTTGTTACACTTGCCATCTTATTCCATATTAACCCAGTTCTTTTAACACAGCATTAACAGCATTAAATAAATCTTGGCCTGTGGTTGTATCTTTGAGTGCCTCAACACTAAGTAATTCTTCAGTAAGCTTAAAATCCGTGTTCATTCACCGTATAAATATAAACAATTGTGCTGTGTCCTGTACATCGTTACTTTCGTCCAACGCAAGAGAGTACCACAATAATTCTTTGCTTGCATCTCGAAGTTGGTCCATCAAATTGTCACTTATCTTGTCAACACGTCTGACTACAGTTCTCCTTGATAAAGAAATGCTATCAAATTTTGTTTTCTGTTCGGGCACATAATGCTTGCTGCATCTGACAAGCATTCCTTGATGATCTTACCGTCAGAGAAAGGCTTGTTCCGTTTCACAATCTTGTGGGACAGCACCAAACTAGCTTTCGTTGCAGCATCTTGTATTAAAGACTGCTTGTTGAAAACAGTTTGCTGCTTCTTTAAATTGTTAACCAACTCTTGGCATTCTTTTTTCTCTCTTCGTTCGTGAAATTGTGCCCAATATCTATATGTTTGTTTGCTAGTGTCTTCTTAAGTTGTACTCCTTAAAGTCGTTCACGCACTCACGGCACAGCAAGCAGACTGCTTTGCTCCTAACGCTCGTGAAGCAGTATTTAGCAGTCCATGCATCATTCAAAATGCGAAATTTATCCTCAATTTTTCTTTTTTTGGCAGCACTCATGGTTAAATAACGTCTGTTCACTTTTAAATTATAATTTTTACGAAAACTTTCAAAATGTAAATTGTCAACACGAGCTACTTCCGCTTGCGCAAAAACGTAGTTTTGAATAGGGATGTTAACAATTAATGACCAGAAGTGATGAGAGGGCACAAACTACTTTGACAACTATTTTAAAGTAGTAAATATAGTGAAAATGGACAACTCTGTCTAAACAAAAAAAAATTTCATTGACATAGGATTACAACATGTACGTACATACGGGCCGCATAATATACTCTGAAGGGCTGCATGCGGCTTGCGTGCTGTAGTATACCCACCCCTGAAATAGTCGTAGATAGGACGGCTGAATCCCTTTTCTCTGTGATAAATAGGGTAGTAAGGCCAAATTCAACAATTTATACAGATAAGTGGCGTTCCTACAGCCGAATAAATCAAGAAAGTAATTTTCATCATGCAACAGTTGTACCTAAGTATAATTTTGTTGATCCTAAAACCGGCTTTTACACTCAATATGCTTAATGATTTAACAACAAGCTAAAATACAAAATAAAAATGTCGTTGGGTGTAAAGAAAAATTCCAAAAAAAGGTTTTTAGAGCGAGTTTTTATTCTTCGAACATTTTAAAAATGATATTTTTTATAAATTGTTGAAATTAATTATAATATGAACAGCTAATTGGTGTATATTTTTTACTTCACATTTTTTTATTTTGGGTCCTGTAGTTTTTATTTGCTTAAACACAGGTTTTTTGTTAGAAAAGAGCCTATTCTGATTTATTGTTACCTTTTTTGTTTTATTTCTAATTAACATGTTGCATATTTTAAAGGATTTTTTAATGGTAGTTTAATT
>CAKKLC010012403.1:2803-16956 GCA_918559645.1 Ceratonova shasta | reverse complement strand
GTCTATCTGTACTATAGAGTTAGTACCGCCTAGCATTACGGGATGTAAAGTTAAGTGATGACTACAAACATCTCGGAAATATTGATACCATTTAATAACTGTTGGTTTAGAAAGATTTGTTAATATAACTGATTTGCATACTGGGATTTCATTTAACCAAAGATAAACCATAACTAAAATTTTCGAAAGAGAAATCTTACAGAATTTAAAGAAAGAAGTAACTGAACACCCTTTTTACTGATATGTCTGTTTTCTATGATTTGCTGTCGGTATAACCAAGAAAACTTATGTATAGATGAGCGATCATTTTTTAAAATCATATGTTCGCCACATTTATCACATAAAAAAAATTGTTTCAACATACGTCTTTCTTGGAACCAGTTTATTACTGTTAGTTCATCTTTTATTATTGCATAAATTTTAAACAAGTCCATAAAAAATGAAATAGCCTTATAATTTAATTATATTTATCAGATTAACATTTAATTTAATATTTATTTTTTTAATTTAATATTTTAACTTATTTAATTTAATTTAATATTTATTTTTTTTAATTTAATATTAGAATTAAATCAGTACCCCTTTCCTTTACCAAAACCCTTTATCTTATTATAAAAATATAATAATACCACTTTAACTTCTAACTCCAATTTTAATTTGTTTAAAAAAAAGCCAAATAGATGCCGTAAATGGCTATCGAGAATTTAACACAATTTTCAATTCCAATAAATAAATTCTTTTATACTTAAATATTAATATGGTCAATCAAAATAATTTAGCCTTAAAGTATGTTAGTCATACGATAACCCAGGCACTTTGAAAAATAAAATTGTCAACATAAAGTGTGTTGATTATTTTTATTTTTAAAATATAAAAGATTTCCTTTTAAATTTTTTCTAATAAATATTTAGCTAAAAAGAGTATTTTATTTATGATGTTTAATTTTATATCTATAATTTACTTTCACAGCATCAAAAATAGTATAATTTTAGTTCAATGAATATCACTCTGGATAAAAAGGTTTCACTTTTGTTGAATATTTAGTGTACATACAAAGCGGGGACAAGTAATTGTATCCAGCTAGTTTTTATGTTCTTATATAAGACAACTTAGATAAATATTTTCTCTAATTATTGATTTGAGAGTTTCTTTATTTTAAGTTTCCCTAAGCTCCTTAAAAATTTATTTCATCTTCATAGATCCCACCTATAATCCAAATTATTTCATTTACAAGAACAAGAACACGATCACAATTATATTTTCTTTTACAAGTTCGAAACTCTTGTTTTTGACCGATATAAATATCCCAATTTATTTCTATGAAAATAATCAAGGCAATATATGTATATATCGATTTCACGGATGACTATCTTCTCATTTTTTTACCAATTTCATCATAATTTATGTATTTGATTTGTTCCAAAATAAATAAATGTCAAATTTCTCAATAATAAATTTGAAAATTCAAAAGAAATTTCTAGCTCTTATAGAATACTTTTGTTGATTCATTATTATTGAAACTAATTGTAAGTTTGCAAGCAAGTTAATAAACCAAAATACTCCAACAAATGAATGTTGAAATTAATATTTGCTGATTATACTTATAAATTCAAGCATCTTAAATTGATCAATTTTACCAGTATACTTGACAATTTTTTCCATTTTACAAGTATGCATCTTACAGTTACTATTATCTAGTATTGCCTTAAAATTGTTGACATTGTAGACTTAAATCATTAGTGTTTTTTTAAATATTACTAGTATATGTAGGTATGTAAATGATTTCGTTTAATGTTGAACCATCTAATATACTGATACAAATTGGATGAATATCTATGAAACTGCATGACAAGAATATCAAATTTAATTTATGTTAACTCTTGGATTTTATTTCATACATAGTTAAAAATTGTTCCTTTTTAATAAAATTATTTAATACTTGTATCTATATATTAGCAACCATAAAATTATTTGCAATTAATTTTAATAAACTTTCTGTTATTTAGCTAAATTTTAGTTTTTTTTCTGTTTATGAAAATGAATTAAATCATATTTGTTCAATTTTTTTTTGAACTGGATACTTTTTAAATTTTTAGAAACAAGAAAAATAGGGTTTAGAATAAAATTTAAATAATGCAAATTTACTTTACTTAATTTTAATGAATGGAAATATTACTACGAATTAGATATACTTTATTAAAAAATTTTAGCCAATATAAATATAAATAATTTTGGAAATAAAATTGAATTAGAAAGTTGATAATATTCTTATTGCAATTTTATAAAAAATACTTGGTAATTTGTGTATAAAAACCGAATATTTTTTAAAGTTGTATAAAATTTCATATAAAATTCTTTATTTACAGTCAAAGTCTTTTTTTAACGAATGCTTTTTTAACAAATATGCATTTTTACGAACAAAATTTTTTTTTATTAGTAATAGAATCTACTTTTACAAATTTAACGATTTTTTTAACGAACCCTAACGAAAATGAATCAGAGTAAAAAAACTAAAAAGAGAAACAAAAAAATATACTTTGACAGAAATACTTCAAATTCTAGAGTATAAGCAGAAAAATTCAACAATTTCGCAACATTATTTAAAGAAAAAATTTTGCTTTTCAGTTGGAACAATAAACCAACATTAAAAAAACGAGCACAAAATCAGACTAGCTCTAGAAATGGCCACAACAAATCAAATATTACGAGTTTAAAAGAAAATAATCAAAAAATTTATCCTGTTTTGCTTGAATGGTTCAACAACAAATGTTAAAAAAACGAGCACAAAATCAGACTATCTCTAGAAACGACCACAAAAAAATCAAATATTACGAGTTTAAAAGAAAATAATAAAAAATTTTATCCTGTTTTGCTTGAATGGTTCAACAACAAATATTAAAAAAACGAGCACAAAATCAGACTAGCTCTAGAAATGGCCACAAAAAAATCAAATATTACGAGTTTACAAGAAAATAAACAAAAAATATATCCTGTTTTGCTTGAATGATTTAACAACAACTGTTATAAAAACGAGCACAAAATCAGACTAGCTCTAGAAATGACCACAACAAAATCAAATATTACAAGTTTAAAAGAAAATAATCAAAAAATTTATCCTGTTTTGCTTGAATGGCTCAACAACAACTGTTATAAAAACGAGCACAAAATCAGACTAGCTCTAGAAATGGCCACAAAAAAATCAAATATTACGAGTTTAAAAGAAAATAATCGAAAATTTTATCCTATTTTGCTTGAATGATTCAACAACAACTGTTATAAAAACGAGCACAAAATCAGACTAGCTCTAGAAATGACCACAACAAAATCAAATATTACAAGTTTAAAAGAAAATAATCAAAAAATTTATGATGTTTTGCTTAAATGGTTCAACAAAAAATGTTAAAAAAGCGAGCACAAAATCAGACTAGCTCTAGAAATGGCCACAACAAAATCAAATATTACGAGTTTACAAGAAAATAAACAAAAAATATATCCTGTTTTGCTTGAATGATTCAACAACAACTGTTATAAAAACGAGCACAAAATCAGACTAGCTCAAGAAATGGTCACAACAAAAACAAATATTACGAGTTTAAAAGAAAATAATAAAAAATGTTATCCTGTTTTGCTTGAATGGCTCAACAACAAATGTTAAAAAAACGAGCACAAAATCAGACTAGCTCTAGAAATGACCACAACAAAATCAAATATTACAATTTTAAAAGAAAATAATAAAAAAATTTATCCTGTTTTGCTTGAATGGCTCAACAACAAATGTTAAAAAAACGAGCACAAAATCAGACTAGCTCTAGAAATGGCCACAACAAAATTAAATATTACGAGTTTAAAAGAAAATAATAAAAAATTTTATCCTGTTTTGCTTGAATGGTTCAACAACAAATGTTAAAAAAACGAGCACAAAATCAGACTAGCTCTAGAAATGGCCACAAAAAAATCAAATATTACGAGTTTAAAAGAAAATAATAAAAAAATTTATCCTGTTTTGCTTGAATGGTTCAACAACAAATGTGTAAAGAATCACGTCATAACAGATGATCTTTTAAAAGAGAAAATAATGTTAATAGCAGAGCATTTTAATATTAGTCATTTTAGAGGATCTAATAGTTAGCTTAGAAATTTTAAAAAGGCGTTTAAAATAACGTATAAAAGCATTTCTGAGGAAGAAGGCTGGTGAATCAAAACGATTTTAAAAAAAACATGACCAGATTTTGAAGACTTATGCAAACAATATGCATCAGAGGAAATTTTCAACTGCGACTAGACGTCGTTATTTTTTAAATGTCCTTCAAAAAAAAATTTTGCTGATCTCGCAAAATGATATTGCTGTATGCAAATTCGCCAAAGAGCGCTAAACAATAATGTTTTGCATAAGCAAGAATGGTGACAAAATTTAGCCTCTAATTATCGGCAAGTCAAAAAATCCGCATGGATTTAAAAACATCAATTTCAAATCATTAAATCTTATTTATAAAAACAACCAGAAAGTCTGGATGACTATTGCAATTTTTTTTGATTGGTTGGATGAATTTGAAGCAAAAATGCTTAAAGAAAACAGAAAAATTTGTTTGACACTCTATAATGCACCTATGCATGACAAAGATATGATTTTTACAAATATAAAATTGCACTTCTTGCCAACATCAACACCTTCAAGGATACAGCCTTTAGACCAAGGCATAATTCGATCATTTAAGTCTAATTACAGCATAATTTTAATGCGTAATATTTCACTGAAAGAATAAAATGATCAATCTTATACTTCTTTAATTAAAACAATAAAACTAGTCAACATTATTCCCAATTATTTTTGAGGCTTGGAATTCAGAAACAAAAAAAACATTCCCAAATTGTTTTAATAAAGCATTGGAAAATTAGAAAGAGCATGAGTTATTTGGTGAGAATAATTTAATTGTTGATTTGGAACATGCAAAAAATGGTGATAATGAAAGACAGGGCATTTTTTGTGCACTTGAGCGCAAAATTGTGTGCACTTTACGTTTAAAAGATTTATACAAGTTACATTTAAAAATCTTTACAATTTTTTTGAAAGTTCGCATAAAAATTTATAATTAATTTGTTTTACCCCATGTAATATCTTAATTACGAAAACACAACCTCTACAAAAGGAAATTTATCAATAATGGTGGAAGATTTTACATTTCATTTTGTTGCTAATAAATTGTTCCTGAGATGTACTGTTAAGAATTGCAATTCAAAATGTAGATTTGTTGAGGATGACAAAGTTATTATTTCTGAAGAACACAATCATGCAACAAAATCAGTTAAAAAACATTTTAAACAAAGTATAAAACAAAAAATTCAACATTTATTAGTAAATTCTTGTCTGAAGTTGAATGAAGTTATTTCAGAAATTTTATAAGATTTCGATGTATATGAACAGAATCAAATTCCTGAAAACAAAAGTAGAAAGAATCAAATAAGAATGTAAAGAACGGATACCCAAATAAAAAAAACATCAAATAATTCTATTTGCCAAGAATTTAAAGAAACTTTTACTGGGGAAAATTTTTTACAATATTCGGATGATGAAACTCCATTTGATCATATGATAATTATAGGAAGTGATACTAATATCAATTATGAAAGTGAAAATGATGTTAAGATTATTGATGGAACTTTTAAAGTTGCTTGGTTGAATATTTGCAAATTTATACAATTCATTGTAAAATCCATAATAATTTTGTCCCAGTTTTACATGTTTTTTTAGGGACAAACAAAAGACAACATATTTAAAAATTTTTGAATTGGTATTTGATTTGGTGTCAAAGAAACAACCCAAAATTTTTATTGTGGATTTTGAACAGGCAGCTATAATAGCATTTAAATTAAGTTTTCTGAAACAACAATTTAATTATGTTTGTTTCATTTAGGACAAAGTATAATGACAAATTCTCAAAAGCATACAGCAAAACTGTTTCAATCATCTGCTATTTTCGTACGTTCTTTAGAAATATACTTTCGCTGGTATTTTTAAAATCCGAAGATGTTATGATCACTTTTAATACAATTAAAAGAAAAATACTTAGTACATTCTCAGAAATAAATGTCAGGAATTTTTTGGATTATATTGAAAGGGTATATGTTGTTAGCCAATGTAAATCTCCTATTTTTCCTATTAATGAATGGAATTGTTTTGCACGTTTTCAAGACCACATTCCTTTAACAAAAAATATATGTGAAGGGTGGCACCAAGGAATGAACTGGTATTTTGAAACGCCGCATCCATCTGGCAATGAGTTACTAAAAGAGTTTCGAACCAGGGAAAATATAAATGCACGGAATGTAAGAAATTCAGCATTAGGTGAATTTTATTATATAAAATATGACAAAACGGAAAATATTAAGAAATAAGGGAGATTCTGCAAAAATATGAACAATTGGATAAGACTAAATTTTTAAATTTAATAGCAAGTCTTTATGTTTATCATTTGGAATAAATAATTAAAAATAATTATCTTTCTTTTGTTGTTTTATTTTTTTAAGTGTCATAATATGTTAATTTTAAAAAAAAATAAAAATGAAACCAAAGTGCGCAAAATATGCTCAACGATAATATTTAAATTATTTTCTCATTTTTAAATAAAAATTATTATGACAAAAATTAGGAACAAAAACTATTATAAAACAAGTTTTAAAAATAATGTTATGATTTTATTTTATTTTTAATTAGTATTAACAAATATTACTTATAAATAGCCTAACTTTGAATTATAATATAAAAAATTAAATGATGTCTTATAATTCAAAATTCATATTGATATTTGTTAACAAAGTAGTTTATATTTAATTTTATAAATTTTTTAACAAAACCTACGAAACATTATTCCAAAAATTGAAATTCTAATGAATTCTTCAGATCATTATGATATTTTGTAACAATAACATAAATTAGTAAGTAAGAACCAAAATAGTACATAAATTAATCAATACTGGATTTGTTATAATCTGATTGTTTTATAAATAAATAAAAAATTGCCATCCTATAATTGTACTAAATAATCCTATAAAAAAAGGGTACACTGAATATATATATGTAATAATAGGGTTTTATTAACGTTACAACAGTAAAAAAGCAAAATATTAATTTATTTAATAAAAAAAATGATAAGAAATTTCAATAATTGGAAAATGTTTTGGCTATGATCTGATTCTTTCACTTTGATCTTAAACGTGCGTATTTTCATTAATATTCTTGTCAATATTTATTACTAATAAGCGCAAATGAGCATCAATATCATATAATGGATGTTATTTAGATTGGAAATTCATTGGCAACAAATTGTTTATTGACTTTAATTATATACACTTAATAAGAGTACATACGAAATCGGTTAATTTCATACCAGAGAGATGCATAAATTGGATAACTGTATGCTTTTTCAAAGTTCCGAAACATTTCCACTATGGCATTAGTTAAATCCACCGGTTAATCGCATACCGGTTAATCGTATAAATCAGATAATTGCAAAATAATTATCAGTCCAGGACCATTTAATGCAACCATTTAATCGCACATTTCATGTGTGTGAAAACAGTTTTAATATCCTCAATAAATTTCAAGTGTAAAATGATTTTGTTTTTCTGACTTGCAAACAAATGCAGATTTGTAGTCAACTTTTAAATACTAAATTTTTTTATTAAAGTCGAAAAAATATTTACTGGGCGGCATTGTGAACAAGAATTTGTATTTATAGGGTGACTTTATGCAAGTTAAATTTAACTTATCGAGAAAATTAAAAATTAACGGTTTCGGTCGTAGTAGCAATTTAAAAATATCTGAGAAAACAATCAAAAGGAAAGATTTGAGTTTAGCGCAAAAAAATACTCGTTATTAAAGAACTAGAAAAGAATATACCACACAAATAAACTGCTGAAAATTTTGGTGTTTCTCAATCACAAATTTCGCGAATTTCGACTAGTAAGGATAAATTAATAGCAGCACATAAATCGAATTCTTATCCCGCGAAAAAAAAGACAGAGAATCTTTTCATAAAGACGTGCATGAATAGCTGTTGTGGTAATAAAAGCAAGCAAGAGCAAAAGATGTCCCCATAAGCGGTCCCATGATCTTGAAAAAATCAAAAAATCTGGCAAAAACGCTCAGAGTTGACGACTTCAGTGCATCACTTAGCGCCATCTAACACTGGCATCAGCCTGTCGTCATGATGTTGAAGAAAAATCATGGCTAAAAACAGCGTAACGATTAACTGGCAACTGAATATTCGCTAACAAAATTGTGGCCTGATATCCGCGTAAAATACAGAACGGTGGACACCTATAAATGTGATGAAACAGGTTTATATTTTAGAGCACTTCCTGACGGCACTATGTGCATGAAAGGTAAGAAGCAGTGTGGGAGTAAGAAAGCTAAGGCATGAGTCACTGTTTTACTAACGACAAACATGGACGGAACAGACAAATTTAAATTACTTATTGTATGACATTCAGAAAAGCCACGTTTTATGAAGTATGTAAAATCGTTACATGTAACTTACAAAGCATATAAATATGCATGGATGATAGGTGCGCTATTTGAAGAATGGCTCAAGCAGATCGATAGAGCGATTCCATTAAAGCGCCGTAAAGTGTGTCTGTTATTAGACAAATGTGCTGAACACAATTTCATTGTTAAGCTTAATAATTTCAAGCTAATGTTTTAACCACCAAAAACTGCTTTTTCAATATAACCACTTGATCAAGGTATCATCAGAAACCTGACAGATCATTACCGCAAACAAATTTTACAGATACTTTTGATCCAAATTGATGCGAGTATCGTACGGAAAAAGATCTCACCAAAGGAATCACGATATTAGATGCATTTCAGTACCTAAATGGAGCATGAAAAGTAGTGACTGAAAACACATTCCAGAACTGCTTTTTTAGAGGTCTAACACCGCATGTTAAGGACGAACCTATTTTGGGATTCTCACTATACGAAGTTCCATTGTCAATCATTATCACTATGGAGCAGTGCACATCATATGTTAGGGTAGTAGAAGATGTACCGATTGAAGGTGATCAAACAGATGAGGACATCTTTAAAGACCTAGTCAAATAGTCTGACTTTGATACGAGTGAAAAAAAAGACGACGGAAGTAATCAAGAAATGGTCTGATCGTCTAATAAGCAAGTTTTTGATACATTAGAGATTTTACGATCAAGAATGGAATTTCTTTTAGTGGACCTAAATCCGTTACTGTGTATTGATAAGCAACTAACGGAGGCTAGCGCTTTAAACGTTCACCAACAACTAATTGATAGTTTTTCCACCAAAAAGTAATAGATGGTTTCCTGCTTGTTTGTAATTTAGCTAATTTTTCATTTTAATTTGGTTTGAAAAGTATTTATGTTCACGTCAATAAATATTTAGCATCATTTTCCATAATTGTTATAATACTGAATTTGGTAATAAAACATGAAAACAAGTATTTTTTGATCTTTTATTATGTTATTGTTTGTCTTTTGGTTATCGATTAATCGCATATAAAGTGCTGGTTCTAAGGCTGTGCAATTAACAGATTTTTTCGTTATCAAAATTCGAGTTATTCTAGAAAAAAATGAAATCTTAACCTTTAGATTCCTTATCACGAATTATAATATAATATTTATGGAACTATAAAATATTTGGGTAAATTAACAAATTAACGTGTTTTTAAAAATTAAAAATTAAAAAAAAACTAAAAAATATAAATGATTATAACCTTTTCTAAAATTTACTAATCATGTTTCAACATAACTAATACAGAAATTGCTCCTTTTATATTTGAATATAGAAAATTGCCACATGAATTGAATTTGAAAATCAGTTTTACTTTCTCTTGAAATTCTAGGCTTTTAACATCAAATTTTCAGATCTTGACCAGAGACCTTCGATATTTTAGTGTGTATTTCACTGTTATTAGTCTCTGCAAAATTAATTGAATGGTCAATTGGTAGATGGTCAATTTCATAAAAAATCATCATAAATAGCTGATAGGATCTCCATCCATCAGTAACTACTGTAGTTCCAGGCAAAATATACTCTTGAAGAATTGATATTATAGTTTCGGTATTTCTATTTTCTACTGAGACTATGAATAGATTTCTTGAATTTCTCTCTATACTACCAAAAAACAACTGTTGATTTTAGTCTCCCTCGGTTACATTTTCCTCTAGAAAATAAACTTTTGTCGATTTTAACTATTCTCAAAATTCTATCGGTACCGCTTCCTCCAATTTTAACAATGTTGTTGCAAATATGTTGGCATATTGCTTCACCAAATAAATTATTAGATAGCCATAAGCGATATCCAGATGTGCAGAACCACTCAGACATTTTTAAAATTGTACTAAGTGGGAATCTACTTTCCCTGAAAAAACTATGTTTTCTTAAAGATCAAGTAAAAATATATTGCCTCTTAAAGACCCAAAGGTAAGAATCAACACATTCTTTAACCAAAAAAGAGACAAATTAGTTTTACCAACGCACCATTCACACAATTTTTTCATTTTTTATTATCTTAACACTTGCTTTAAATTTTACTATTTTGATCACATCCAAGAATTAATATAGCATTCTGAAACTTATAATTCCATTATTTGGTCAGGGTCTATAAATTTTGTGACTGTTAATTATTTGTTTCCTCATTATACGAACCATTATTTAATTTTTTAATTTTTTTTTTAAATTTTTAAAAACACAATCATGTGTGCATTTACCAATATTCGATATTTTTGAACTATATTACTTAATATTAATAATTCAAAAAAAAACCAGAATTTTTGTGAGCATATTATTGCTTTATGCATTTAATGGAATAAAATAGTGAATCTCTTACTGTGAATCTTACATTTTAAAGTTTCCTAAAGAAATTTAATTATTATTAATTAAACTAAGATTTCCTACATCTGTCACTGATATGCAAGCAGAAATTTTTTTGCATAATTAAACTAGTTCTCAATATTTGTCAAGTCACTTATTCATAGTAAAATACATACAATACAGTTTAGCGAATAATGATAAAAAATCTTTGTCATCTTTTTATTTCAAAGTGATAATAGTTTATTAATGCTTTATCTATTCACAGGATGTTTTAAGATGAAACTACAAATTTTAATCAAAATATTCTTGTACTTTAGGGTTTGGGAAATAATTGAGTTGTGTATTTTATCCTTTTTAACTCATTAAAATGGTTTAGAGGTTTCATTTTATGGTATCTTTTTAAAATTTTAGCAAAAATTTTACATTCATAAATCATAATTTGGATGTTTTTGGTACAGTAGCCAGTTTAATTTTTATTATAATACTTCAACTATAGCTTTTTCAAATTCTTTAGTTATTTACGTTTTTTAATATTTGGATCTATTACTGAATACTGTATAGTAGTTTTAGAAAGATAAAAATAAGAAACCTGTAACAAAAGTTTCCAGAAAAAGAAGTGTTTTAGTAGCTGATAATGGTATTTAGAGATTTTCAAGGATATGTATTAGATTAAATTTTAACGTTAAAATAAGGATCTAGATATATTATAGTGTAAGTCAACAAATTTTTTTTTATATTATTTTTTAATGACATAATTGGATCTACTATTTTTTTTACTCTACAGGGCAAGGCAATATACGGCATGATATGCGATTTTGCCTGGCCCGCAGATGGGTTCCGTTTGTAAAAAATAAGGTGGCTTCAGGCCATTCTGCTGCAACTTCCCACTAATTACTTGCATTGTTTTGAGCTTAATTTAACGTTTTTTAAATTTAATTTAATGGTTGCTTTAATAAAATTTCTATAAAAACTACAAACACTTCGAGCCATGGAAATAAACCTACTGCTGAAAAAGTCTGTGCGCGAGGCTATTATTAAAAAATACCAGACTGGAAAAGGTCTGCTACAGATTTCCCTGGAACTTGATTTAAATGTCAACACCGATTTCTCCGTGTTATGATTTTTTAAACAAACAGGCAGGATTAAGGCTGGAAAAAAAAAATTGCCGGATTGAAAATAATCCTTGACGAGGTAAAAAATATTCTTTTGCAAGCAATTTGAACAGATATTATCGTTTCACTAAGAACGTTAAGGCAAAAACCAAGCGATGATCTTGGTGTCTCGACGAGCTCTGCGACAATATCAAAGTCCCTTAATGAAATGAATTTTTCAAAAAAGTGGGTTTTTTTAGTAAAAGTGTCTCAAAACATTGACGAGACCGTTCCTTAAGAGAAAGGTGTTAGCCCGATTATCTTCTTCAAGATAAAGACAAATTAATTATTGTGGACGAGTTAGGTGTGAGTTGAAGTTCACGCGTTGGGTATGGAATTTCCGCGGGGACAACTGCAATACAAAACATGACAGTAATCAGGAGCAATAACAACTCGCTATGTGCCGCAATAATAAAAATTGGTTTAAAAATTTTTAAAATTAGTGACTCTTCGTACAATTTTAAAAAGTTTTTTTTATGTATTTAAGCTAACTTGCGCAAACATAAAACCTGAAATGTGGGTTATTTTGTAAAAATCATTATGGATAATGGTTCTATCTGTAAAAAGAAATAACAAAAAAATGTTCTGGAAAATCATGGATTTGTATTAAAGTTGCTGCCTTCATTTTTCCCCAACTGAATCCTAATGAAAATGTGTTTAGCTAGTGGAAACATTACATCGCATAGGAAAATCATTATACCCTGAAAGGTCTTTTAGGCTGATTAATGGTGGATGTGTTAAATTTAAAGCGCTGATTCTTAAGGTTTTATGGAATGTATGATCGTACGTTTTGGAAGGTACACGACGTAAAGAGTTATAATTTAAACTCTTTAGCTTCTTAAAATATATTTTTTTAAAATGTTATTAGTGAATTTAAAACAAGCCCTAAAAATATGTTTTTAAACCGTTAAATTAAATTAAAAAACCGTTAAAATTAATTATAAAACAGTTGAATTTAATTAAAAAAATAACCATTAAACTAATCTGAAAACACTGTACTAGGTCGAATAATAGTGACTGAGTTATTCTTAATTTCAATATTTTCTTTGTTGTTTGATTATTTTTATTCAATTAAATTATATTTATAATTTATAATATAATTTTTCAAAGAAACTTAAAGTTGACCACGAGTTTTGCTCATTTAACAAAGATCGTATTTCAAAGTACTTTTTTACAGAATTTGGCAAGAAAGCAGTTTTTTTGTTGTGCATTGAAAGTGTTGTAGTGTTGAAAGAATACAAAATTAAAGGCGATTATGTAATGAAATATGCTAGCTATGGTAGTACTTTATAAGCAGCGGAACAGCAAACAAGATCAATAGAACTTAGCAAAAAACTACTAACGCAGCAGAATGTATTGATAAAAGACAAAATAGCCAAAAAAACTGTTTTTCATGCAAGCTTTTTAGTTGCATATAACAATGTTAAACACAGCAAATCGTTCTGTGATGGTGAATTTGTCAAAAAGTGCATGCTCGACGTAATTGATCAAGTCTGTCCCGAATAAAGAAAGAAGTTTGAATAAGTCAGTTTTTCGAGAAGTACTGTGGCTTGGCGCATTGAGGAAATTACAGAAGGCTTGAAATCATAACTGAAAACTCGTATATCTTCATTTGATCTATTTTCCTCAGCTTTGAATGAAAGCACTGACATCGATGAGACTGCACAGTAGCACATCTTTAACCAAGGAATTTCAAAAAAATTTGAAATTACAGAAGATTTGCTGTTAATAAAATCAATGAAAGACACTACTACCTCTGAAGATATTTTTAATTGTGTGGAAAACGCCATGTATAAAATGCAATTATCATGGCGTAAAATGGTCACTGTTACTACGGATGGTTGTCCATCTATGACAGAGAAGAAATTAGGTCTGCTGAAAATATTGAGTAACCGTATTGCAGAGTTTAATTGCACCAGGTAGCTGATATTTCTACATAGCATAATAAATCAGAAAGTTCTATGCAAAAGTGTACTTGACATGAAAAATGTTGTGGATCTAGTTGTACAAATAGTTAATCTACTTAGATCAAGAGGTCTATATCATAGACAGTTTATTAAATTTCTATAAGATTGAACCTCAGATCACAGCGATGTTTTGTATTATACCCGGCTCGCTGGTTGAGAATGGGGAAAGTTCTGAATTGTTTCTGGGAT
>CAKKLC010012390.1:59566-79244 GCA_918559645.1 Ceratonova shasta | reverse complement strand
GTTTTTGTTTTTGACGTTACTTACCTTATGAATATCAAGTCAAAAATTAATTACTTTGTTTGTTATGCGGCCATATATAACCTTGTTGTTGAACGTAAAATGAAAGAGGAAGTATTTTTATTGTTAAAATACAAATTATATAGACATTATGTAGAAAAAAAAAAGTATCCATGACTAAATTTTATAGTGAAAAAATTAAATTACGTCATGAAATAATATCTGCCTTTTTAAAAAAATATGAATTATTAGAATTTTTAATTGATGAAGAAAAAGAAACAATTAAAACCTTTGGAGACGAAGGTAATATATATACAGCTGTATATGGTATAAAAATGTTTTTATAAATTTAGAGAACAGGATCAAAATAATCCTTGAAAGCACGTGGATCAAAAATTCTGAAATTTATGATCCAGTAGAGGATGATTTGCTATTTTTAAAGAAAATAATACGATCTAATGTTTCTGTGTATGAAACAATTTATGACAAATTGAAAGAATATTAAAAAATAATTTATTCTATGTTTGTTTTTATTGAGGGATAATGTAATTTTAATAAAATGAGTTATTTTAATTATATTGAGATAAAAAAATAATTTCTTCTATGTTGGTTATATTGGGAGAATATTAAAAAATAATTTTTTCTATGTTGGTTATATTGAGGGATAATGTAATTTTAAAATAATGAGTTATTTTGGTTATATTGAAAGAATATTAAATAATAATTTCATTTATGTTGGTTATATTGGGAGAATATTAAAAAATAATTTCTTCTATGTTGGTTATATTGAGGGATAATGTAATTTTAAAATAATGAATTATTTATTTTGGTTATATTGAAATAATATTGAAAAACAAATTTCATTTATGTTGGTTATATTGGGAGAATATTAAGAAATAATTTCTTCTATGTTGGTTGTATTGATGGATAATGTAATTTGTAAAAAAATGAGACATTTTGGTTATATTGTGATAAAAAATTGTTTTATATTGGTGATATAGGGAGAATATTAGAAAATAAATTTCATATTAGTTAGTTATATTGTGAGAATATTATCAATTAATTTCATTTATGTTGGTTATATCGAGTGAATTAGACTTAGAACCGTCGCATTTATCAAGGAATCATCCCTTATTTTGACTTGTTGTTCTGTGTTCCTTACTTTTTTATTAAATCATATACATTGTCCCGTATTCTTATTATGTCTTTAATTAATTTTTGATGCACCTTTTACACTTCATCTCGCTTCGGAGAAACAGAGAATCTCCAGGATAATTGTTTCATGTCAGACTAATTTAACAACGTGCCATTTTAGTAGGCAAATGATCGGTAAATAACAATGCGTATGCAGTTATATCTCTTTAGCTTGATTAATCATAAAATTGGTTTATTTTTGAGATTGTTTCCTGTCTGATAATAGCTAATCGTGGCAGTAGTTATGATTTATTTAAAAATGACAGAAAATCAGAATCATCAACAACTCCAAATAAGATACAGAAGAGATTACCGACATTTCGTCATGTGAGAAAAACATAGTATGACTGGATCGAGAAAATTGCAAACGATAAATTTTGTGCACTTTGTACTATGTAAAACAAAAGTTTGTGCATTTGACACGGTAGAATTAGCGATTACGACAGCACACTGAAACAACAATCCACAAGAAGGCTGCTACCGCGAATAGCAGAAGCCGTACTATGGCCGCAATTTACCGTTTATCATCAAGCTCCTTCGACTCCAAATAATCGCTTCCGGCTTAACGTAAGTGTATCATGCTGTCTACCATAACCAGAGTTACATTAGTGCTGACTGTACGGTTAAGCTTATGTCATACATGTTTAAGGATTTGACGGTTGCTAAAAAACTCAAGCGTGGTTGAACAAAAACCGAATCACTCATCAGGGGTGTTTTAGCACCTTAAAGTATTGCAAAAACTATTAGCAATCTTAAGATACAGTTTTTAACATTTCCAAAATCGCTTGTATCTGTTGATAATCGCCCAAACCTTCCTACTACCTTATCATCGGACGCATCTAATAAAGGTAATTGCAAGATGTTTCCAATATTGCTTTAATACTTTAGTGTCAAAGAGGGCTGTGTAACAAAACTCCTTGATTTTTATTAAGATCTAAAAGAGGACGCAGAGTCCATCTGTAAAGCTATTACAAATATTCTAAGAGAAGCATAATGCTCACCCTCAAAGCCTATTAGCCTATTCTGCAAACAATGCAAATGTTAACTACGGTAAAAATAACTCTGTGTACAAACTTCTCAAAGATAAAAATTGCTTTATTCAGAAGGCAAATTGTCCAGCGCATGTAGCACATAACACTTTAAAACATGCTATGAACACATTTTTTATTGACATTGAGGCTATCGTTATAAATGTAAATATACATTTTAGTTAATTTACAAAGAGAAGGCCAGAGCTGCAATATTTCTTTCAGTTTTTGGATTTAGAATAGCGTAAACTTCTTCAACATGTTCCAACCCGTTTGGCTGTATTTGAAACCTGCTATTGATAGACTTTTGGAATCCTATCTTGGTGTCAAAAGCTATTTTTGAAGTCTTGGTGAGGACTGTCCAGTACCTATGCAGAAACTAATGTTACTGGATTTTGATTGGAAGACAAAGAAACAAGTGATGGATAACTAACCATCGAGATTTATCTTTTGTATGCACAAAAATATTTGTGTTTTATTTTAGAGAACTGTAAAACAGCTAGAGAAAACCACAAGAGCATACCCACAGCTGTATGACATACTAACAGGTTTCAAAAAGCAGCTCTCCGAGAGGAGAAAAGATATTATTTTTTGGACCTACAAAACAGCAAATGCTGCAGAAACTACTCGAGGATCATTAGCGGAAAAGATTACAGAAGAACTCACAAGTTTTCTGATGATTGCAGAAGAGTACTTTTATAACTGGAATGATTTTTCAGAACAAAGTTTCCTGTACCATGTTCAAGCGTTTGCACAATTCGACTTTACATTTGAATCAGTGGTATACGTAACACAGACAAGTGAAGTGGCACTGTCACAAGGCTTTATCATGCACAAATGGTACAATGAAGTGGTTCGTATTTAATACAATATGGCTTGCCACAACAGTTCTAACAACCCAGCAGGAGAGTCGTATCTGATGTCCAATAGCACATTAAATGATATAAAGAAGAAAGATACCTCATTGGCAGAAAAGTGGAGGCTACTCTTGTGCCACTGCAAATTCCCTAACTTGACGAAAGTTATTCAGTTCATATTCAGCATCTCAGCAAGGAATGCTCTCACAGAGCGTGTGTTTTCTTTTTAAAGTAATAAATGGACAGCTGTTAGATACAGATGTAGCAAAAATCTCATAAAAAGTGAATTACACGTTACGGTAAAATATTCTTTTTGATGCATAAATTTTGAAAACCCTAAGGATGCTGAAACTTGCTTAAAGTGTTGATAAGTTTTCCATTTAAAAAAATGAATGTTTGTGATTAGTCTTACAATTTATTTTTACAGTTACTTCAACAGTAATATAGTAGTAGTTTAAAAGTTGCGAAATTGTAACATTTTTGTAACAGTAATAATACTTGGAAATTCCAAGTATGTTACTAAGCTATAATGCATATTGCAAGTTGGAACAAGCATGGTAGTCGTAATATATGTAATGAGTATGATAAAAGTTGTAACATGTAAATATTATGGTATGGTAACAGATGTCAGTAATTTTGTTAAGGTTTATTCATATAAATTTTATATTATTAGGACTAATCCATGTTCTGTATCCATTTATAAAAATATTCCATTTTTAATTATTAAAACAATTGATATTCAATTTAAAATTATTTATGATTTATGTGTTTAACAATTGAAAGCTGGAGTAAACGAATGTTAAGGATTTCTTGTCTAAAATCCAGTCTGTATTGTATATTATTAATTATTAGAAGCTTCATTTGTTTACATAAAATACTATAAAATTTTATTTTTTATTTTCTAAGCTGCAGTTAAGTTTAGACATCAGAAGATCTAAAAAATTACTTTCAAAATCCTGGAAATTCGTTTCCATCCAGAGTTACAACCGGACCCCGCAGGGTGAGCTTATAGTGCTTTTCAGACCCACTAGCTGGAAAGGGCTATTAAGCCGCTCCTTCACTTATAATCCTATTTCTGGCAGATACACCATAAATGTTCTTTATTCCCAAGATACAAAGTTGGTAACCCTAGAAGGAATTTAAAAAAATTATTTCTTATATTTTGGTTATATTGAGAGAATACTACACAATTATTTCTTTAACACTACGTTTACGGGCGTTTCTTATATTGCTATCTCTACCAGCATCCGTCAAATTGATGGGTGGATTAAAATACGTATTTACTTAAAAAAAATGTATTAAAACTAAATCTGAGTTTAACAATATAAGGCTTCATATAAAAATAAAATATTAATAAGTTAATATTTTTTTAAATTTATTATTGAAATGATGAAAATAATATAAACCCTATATAATCATATTTATTGAGGACATTTTTTACATACGTATTGAATTTCTTTTATGTATTTTTCGCATACAATCTTTTTACAATACATACAGCAATTATTGCTTCTAGTTTTATTACAGTAGCACACTTTGCAACTTTTCCCTCTCCTGATGTTCCAGGTGACTAATTTGAAACGTTCAAACTATGACGAATGTTTTCCTTATTTTCTCCTGCTGATTCATCGACTAAAATAAATATAAACTACTTTCTGGATATTTTTGATCCGGTACACCTATGTGCAATATCCAAATGTATTTTGCTGCCAAATCTAAAATATTATAAAAACGTCAAAGGGCCATCGAAAACACCCTGTTGTCTTACTATATTTGCGTGCCATCTATTCCGTGACATTGACCCCAAACTTTGTTTTATTATAAAACGTAATAGTTTTTGGAACAAATTTTCTATTGTCCTAAATCTGGATTATTCTATGCTTAGTGCTTAGAAGAAGGACTTTTATTTTCGGTTTACTTTTATACACAGTAAGAGTGAATTTTTTTGATTTATATAAATTTTATGAAAATAAAAGCATCTTTTCTTTTGTTTTTTTTTCTGGTTTTGGTAGTTCTTTATTGTTCGAGCGGATGATTGCAATTGAGGTTGTCTTAATGTCAAGAAATTTTTTAGCCCGTCTAATGTTTGTAAAAAAATTGTCGGTTGTGATATTTCTTCCTCGATGTTAATATGGTTCGGCTAATTTCAACGTTACAAACTGGCCGAATGAATTTGAGCATCTAGTGTGATCTTTTCCAAATTAAGGGTAACCATACAAAATATATTTTTTCATTAAATGTTAACCAGTAACCAAAACTTAATGCAAAATTTATGTGGCTTATTCGGCATATCTTGTGTTAATCTGCAATGGGCTTTAGTTGGAAACAGTTTTTCATCCACTGTGATATTTTGAAGTGATTTATAACAAACCTGGCTGTTACTTATAGATCTGTTTGATAGTTTCAGAAAAAGTGCAAATTTATCATTTTGTAAGCTTTTGGATCGTTCAGTTCTTTTATAAACCATATAACTCTCAGAATTCCCATAAATTTTTCTGGGGTATTGTGTCTCGAAAAAAAGGACACCATTTTTTTACCATAGATAAGATACATCTGATGCTCTTAATTAGTACGCACCGGCATATAGTATTGTTAGAAAACTACATAATTCGCAAACTGTAATTGTCAAGTCATTATTTAAAACTTGACGTGTCTCGGTTTCGGTGCAGTCTTTTATGTTTTATAATGTGATAGTAAATTATTAATTGAAAAGCAATAGTTACATAACACGAAATAATTTTTCTTTTTGTGTAACTGGTAGGCCCTGCCATATCCTTTAATATAGTATGAACGGACAGCCTACCCATAAATTTACCTGATTTCGGTTTTACCTACCGTGTACCGTCAGACGACATTTCAATTTCTTCCATTACATCTCATGATGTTCATGGAATACTCGTCTTTTAATCCTTGGTGTCAGAACTAGAAATATTCCGCTCTTTTTTCTTGTTATCATGTATATTGACAAAGGTTTCTACTTCACTATCTGAAGGACCTTCCATTTCTGCAGTTTCAGTGGATTCAGAGTTCTCACTGCAATCATCACTTTCACATAATTCAAATTAATATTCTTCAGAAGACACTTAGAACAATCCTATTTTATGTTGTTATTTTTGATCACTTTCTTATTATATCTCGTGTTTCTACTCATGTTTGCTAGAAAAGGCTGTCTACCAGAACCAAAACTGTGATCTTTGTCGTTTTGGATTTGGATCACCTTTTCTTTTTAAACATTGTCTTTCTGAAACGTTTATACACTGTGAATGCAGCACTCATTTTGAAGATTTTCTTGCTCTTAAGCTCTTTTCGACGATAGGTAATAAAAATTGCTCAGAAGACTCACTAAACACTTGCCTCATAAAAGTCGCTTGAATCTGAAATATCGCGGTGGGATTGAGATGGCAATTTACACAGGGAAAACATAAAGATATTGATTACACTCTTGTATTGCCTACTGAATCAATAATGTGGTTAACAAAGCAAAAATAAGAGGATTATTTTGGAGATAAGCGTACCGATAAACTTGACTGGTACCGCAGAGATAGATATACCACATATAAATCTCAAAAAGTAGAAGTCTTAGCAAAAAAAAACTGTGTGTATAAATTCTTTAGAAAAAACGATTAATTTACTATGTAAAACGGTTGAAATCAATCAAAAGCTTTCCTGATATTTTAATACAAAGTTTAAATTCCCCCAATTTTGACGGGTGATGTAAACGTAGTGTTAATTTTGAACATATTTAGAGAATTTTAAAAATAAATGATTTTTTTTATTTTGGTTGTATTGATGGGTAATTGTATATAAAAAAATGTAGTTATTTATTGGTTTGATAGTAATGATATATATAATGTTTATTATTTCAAAAAAAAATTATTGGTTATTAGTTTTTATTTATTACAACTTTATGTTTTACAAATTATATTGATGTACAATATATATAAAAATATTAATTAATGCTATTGAGTTGTTAAAAGTGTTTAATGATTCTATAAATATGAAGTATCAATCAAAAATATTCATCCTTAAATGTATTACTGTTTTTAAGTAATATTATTGAAACTAAACGAATAATAAAATAGTTTCAAAATAATTGCAGTTCGAAGTGATTGTTAGTTATTTTTTTTCTGAAATGATAAAAAATAATAGTTTTTAACTCCATTTATTAATACTTAAATATATTTTACTAAGAAGATGATGCATGGAGTTTTATTATTTGCATTCTACAATTAAATAATACCTAATAATTTGAAATATGTATACAATAAAGTCTTTTTTTTGAATTTTTTTATAATTTATGCTAACCATATTATTAATGAAAGATAACGTGCAACATCAATTTACTGGAAATAATAAGTATCTAATAGTAGCATACTTGTAAGGTTCAAAAGTAGGTATTTTTATAATCAAGAATTGAAAGCAATTGCTGTAAGATACTTTGCTCCAAAATATTTGACATAAGAAAAATTAAATCTACCTTTTTTCAACATTCAAATAGTAGCATTTTTGTATATTTGATAGGATATTTTTTAGAGTAATTATATTTTGTCACTATATCAACAAGAATATTGACAAAAATATTAAATTATCAAAAATATGTTCAATTTTTTTATCCACTAGAATTTTAATTAACTAGAATAATTAATAGATATTTTATTGGTTGATTATCTTTATATAATTTAAATAGTAAGCATTTGCATATGGTTTAACTTGTAAAGAGATTTCTGTTAGGAAAAGTTATTTCAGGGAGTTACCTTAGGATACCGTTTTTGAAGGATTTAATCTAGATTTGGTTTTATTTTTTAAATAAATTGAATTTATAACCTGAAATTTAGTAATATTATACGATAAATTACTAAAGTTTACTAAATTCATAAGATACTATATCAAAATGGTGTATTTGATGTCTTATGTTACCTTTTTAAACATTAGGGTATTTTATCAATAATTCAAAAAATTGAGTTTATTTATTGCTTAATAGTTAATATTGAGAGAATTGGCCATATATCACAACTATTTTATAAGAAAATAAAGTGCCAAACTTTGCCTGTACTATTTGTTTTGCACAATGTACCTTTTTAATAAAGACAATATTTATTTTGAGCAAGTATGGGAAGATATACTCTTAATCAACTATAAAAACCAACTAAAAGATTTATTATATTTTCTTTGTAATCTTGTAGGTGAACTTATACAAAGAATTTTAAGGTTAAAAATCAATTTGTTACCGTGTTTTTGATACATACGTAACTTGTTCAAAATAACTACATGATATAATAAATATTAGAATATTTAAGAAAAAAATGTTATATTATTAGTCCAAAAGTCATCATCAAAATTATTATATACTTTTATATAAAAAAAACATTGAGATGCAGCTATCATAATCAACAATTTCAAGCCTCTCATTGTCGACAAACCATGACAGGTTTTAATTTAATAATAATGACAGAGACATTATATGTGCATATTTTGCTCTTCAAAATTATTTATCAACCAAAGCCTTTTATTACATATTTCAAAAACATTTACATCTTAAGATGGGGTTAGGCAAGCATTTTTTTCAATTCTATCGAAATCTAATTTTACAAAGTCCGATTTCATTGAAAAATTGTTGCTGTGATTGTGATTGCTAAAATAGTTTAGTTTAAAAGAAGGCAAATATTATTAGTTTTCATGCCAAAAATGATAAAATCTATAAAAGTTTTTACTTGTATCGCCTAGTTTTTAATGTAGTATCTGATGATTATATTAAATTTTCTCGTTTCAATATTGAAAATATGATGAGTGCTCTTGTTAAAAAAAAATAAAAAAAAACAAGTCACTAGAGTATCTTATATTTTTTAAATAAAAATTTGCAACATTTATAAGGATGTGGTCACTCTATGACTAGATTAAGAACTATGAACAAATTAAATTAAAAAATATTTATAATTGATGATATAATGCAGAAGCAAAATGCAAATAACAGCAATTTAATCATTTAAAAAGTTTTTTTACAATTCATTGACTAAAATACATCTGATAGTTTATTATATTAACCTTCACTTTATATAAAATTTGTTTAAAGAATTATACTTGAGTTTAATTTATGATAGTTGAATTAAAGTTTATTCAAAATTAAATAGCAAAACTTCTTATTTCATCTATAAAAATTTATACCTATTCTTTTAACATCATAATTTAAATGATTCTAACTTTTATGGACTATGCTGATATTTATCTTGGTTTTCTTATCAAAAGATTTTGAAAGATGAAAATATTTAATTTAAGAAGACCGAATTGAATGAATGTGGTGTAATTTACAGAGATTTTTTGAATCGACTATTCCTTTAGCATTCTAATTAAATAAATGAAAACTGCATAGACTCAAATCTGTTAAATCTTTAACTATTTATCAATAAATAAAGTTGTAGTTTTCAACTTTCAGAGTCACGGTTGGCAATATTCAACAAAAATCTTTCCAATAAGCAGACATTTAATATCGATTTGATACAAACCCTTAAAAATTCAATAAATTAAAAGTAGTAGAGTATTGCAAAAGTATTATTAGCAGTTGTTCATCATTGAAATAATAAAACAGAATTGATATACCAGTATTTTTACATTTATAAGCTGAATGCATTGATTATTGTAAAATAAGATTATTGGGTTCATGCTAGTTATAGATCATTTTATTTTTTTGAAAAAATGAGAGCTACAAATTTAAGAATATTTATTAAGGTTTCAAAAACATTAAACCGCTTTCTATTTTCTAGAGCGCATTTTATTTTTTTTAAAAAAATGAGAGCTACAAATTTAAGAATATTTATTAAGGTAATAAAAACATTAAACCGCTTTCTATTTTCTATTTTGTACTTCCATAGAAACTGAATTAGAAATTCATGATGTTGTTCCTGATTAATACCTTTTTGTTCTCCTAATAAGGCTTTTAATTTAGACCAAAATCCCTCTATATTTTGCGTGTTCACGGCTAGATTTTCCGAATTTACAAAGTTGTAGGTGTGATTAATCGTTTCATGCCTAAATTGATTATGTATGAAAAGGGCGCTACCGTATGCCCTCCAATTATCTGTATAAATGATTGTGACAGGAATCACATTTTGGGATATCACATCCGTAATTGTATCCGTGTTTCGGTTTTCAACTGAGACTATAAATGTTTTTTGGAACCCCTTCCAACTCCAGATATGTACCACTGTCCATATAATGAGTCTTCTACGGTTGAATTTCCCTTTGAAAAAGAGACTTTTATAAATCTCTACAATTTTAGAGGATCCATCAGGATTTAAGTTACAAATTTTCTCACTTAAATCAGCGATAAATTCACATATAACATTACAAATGATACTGCAATAATTCGCCAACTGTATTGCTGTTTAATCCCAATTCGTAGGCTATATCGACGTAGGGAACTCCGTTTAAATATTTATACATAATCTTAAAAATAGATTTAAAATCAAGTCTAGTTCCTTCAAAGAAGCTTTTTAAATAGATACTCTTCGATGTTTTACATGGGTTATTACATCCCTAATAAAATCCATCTTTTGCATCCTTACGAACCTTATATACAAGATTCTTTGGACCTTATCGGTTTTTTCCCCCGGGGGGCCGAAAAGCCCCGATTCTTAAAGGTATGCACCCAGTACACAAACTTTCATTTGCTATGAGTCTTGTTTCTGTAAAAAATTCATTCTGGGCAATATGGTTAGCCGTAACCTATTCTAAAAAGCTTTCTGTTATTCTGAAGTCCATCATGTCATTAT
This sequence comes from Ceratonova shasta, assembly GCA_918559645.1. Lineage (NCBI taxonomy): Eukaryota > Metazoa > Cnidaria > Myxozoa > Bivalvulida > Ceratomyxidae > Ceratonova > Ceratonova shasta. The sequence continues at coordinate 68,402 of CAKKLC010012390.1, read as the reverse complement.
TTGACATGAATTTATGTTCATCCATGATTCTCTGTAAGCTTTTACTTCTTCCCATTTTAAGCGCTTTTTTTGTCACAAAAAAGTAAAATGCGCTATAACTGGCATGAACCAATTATTGGGAGGAATACCAACCTTTTTTTAATTAAATATATAAACATTCGAACTATTTGTATGTTATATATTATTATAAAAATTAGGGTTATACTTTTTGCTTAGAATTTGTAGGTTATTTCAGATTCAATACTGTTTATTTTTAAATAAATATTAAATACTATTACAAACAATAAAATTTAAAAAAAATTATTTTATATGTGTATTAGTATAAAAATAGCCAAAATATAGATTCTTGTAAAAAAATTAAAATAAAAGTTTCAAGCTTAAATTCAATAACTTGGATCTATTCCATTCCCTACAATTCCAACAAAAAAAAATCTTTGTGAACCTAAAGCAAAATTAGTAGTTTGTAATCTCTTCCTCAATGAAATTGAAGTTCTAACAGAAATTTCTTAAAAACTAATTCTTTCATATAGTGGGGGGTTACATCTACCATTCTCTTGAATATGTTGTCACTTTCATGTATATTTTATTTCATTCAGATTGATAAATCTTCAATTATAGTGTTCATAATAAGGAGGAAAGCTAAAATCTAAATTTTTATATTATAAAAACCCCTTCACTTTTAAACTTGTTACAAGATTGCTGAATAAAATTCATTAAATATTGGAAATATTATTTGCAATAAAAAGATATAAACAGTCTTTAGAAAGTATAAAAACTTTTATGTTGGTATAAATAAATAGTTATTAAAAAATTATAATTGCCAGCAGATTTGCAAATGAACTTCATTCTAGGAATAAAATTGAAAATTATTTAAAAATACATTGTTTTAAATTCAAGAATGTATTTGCAGCTTACATTAAGATTTTTTATGTAATTTTTGCATTATTTCCTTTATAGAAGCTTGTCTTATTCTGTTTATAAAATATTGAGTCTCTACATGTAAAAGAAGCTATATTATGAACTATATTTGAAGAACCCTTATGTAATTAGAAATTAGTTTTATTGGATTTAAAGCACTTATATACCCTTTGGTTCGAATCCCTGAAAAATATTAAAGAGAAGGTTTTTTGTTGTAGTTATAGAGTTTAGAGATGCAAATACTTTTAATGATTTGATATTAAAACATGTGCACCCTGGTTCAATAGTTATTAATGATGGATGGAAGAGTTATAACAAGTTTAAAAATAATACAAACTACACTCATAATTGGGTTTATCACAGTAATAGTTTTAAAAGTCATGAAGGAAAAGATATAAATACTATTGAAGGAATATGGAAAGACGTTAAATGAACAGTACCTGTAAGATGTAGAGTCAAGAAAATTACAAAAAATATTTTTTGAATTTATATAGCCAGAAAGACAAATTTAGACTTTGGAAATTGCTCATAGTCACATTAAAGGCTTGAAAAAAAGTGTTTTTTCATGTATTAAAACTAGGGGGTATTTAAGTGCATTTCAACCTTTTTTCACATAAACTGAACCTTCTCTCCTGTTAATCTTTAATTCAAATAGAAATATGTATGATATATTGAATTCTTGTTAAGAATAGCCAAAATATTTATAAAAAGCTTTGAGTAATTAAAACATTCAAACTATGGTTTTATTGATATAACATTACTCAGCAAATATAATTTTATCTTAGAGTATCAATTCCTATTGAGTATAAGACAGAAAGGCTTTTGTCTAGTAGCGTCTTAAATCATAAAAATATATTCCTGAATAAAGAAATTACTTTTTTCTGATGTTGCAATTATAATATTTTAGTTTATGTTATTTCCTAATAAAAAACCTTTAATATTTTTGATTTTTTTTGTTCACGTTCATCTAAGAAAAATTAAGATACATATTGATATAGCGGTTAATTTTCTGTTTTATGACGAGTTTTCTTCATATTGACGTATAGTACTAACATATGGTTTTAGATGGTTCACACGGCCTCTTTATATAATAGGTCAAATTTATGTACATAATAATTACAATTTAGTTAAAAAGCGAGGTCCTTCAACATTTTTTTTTATCAATAAGATGTTTTAATTTTTTGATTTATATTCCTCCTTTCTATACAAAAATAGTTTACATTTATAATATCTAGTTGGTTCAATTTTATTTGTATTTAAACAGACATTAAATACAAAAATGCACCAAAAAGATACCGATATTTGAAAATTGTCGTTTTTAACGAGGTTTTATTTTGTTTGATTTATTACTATGGAGTTATAAATTGTTTCTTCCCTGGATGTAAATAAAAATGCAAAACTTCCTTGTAGTCAAAATACTAGAGTATTTATGTTGTTCATAAGTCTGGAATTTTTCAAGCATTCTGTATTATTTGGTTCGTCTAGAAGTAAATAGAGTAAAAAACAAATGATTACATCCTTGTTGTTTTTTGCTTATAAAAAATGACACATTGAGATCAGTTTTTCTATGATTTTATTAGAAAAATAAGACAACAAATTTGGATATATATCAATACTTGGAGCTTTTTAAAAGTTTATTGTTCATACTTAAATAAGGAAATTACAGTGAAGTTCCGATTATCTAAAATTTCCGATTATCCGAATTAATTTTTAATGCCCACATGTCAATTAAAAGGAAGAGAATAAACATTACTTTAGAAGAAAAGTTAGATTTAATAAAATTGTTAGATAATGGTAACAGCATTAGCTTTGTAGCTGAAAAATATAATATCAGAGAATCTACGGTTTCAAATATCAGAGTAAATAAAGATCGTATTCTGGACTATATAACAAAACAAGACATGAGCTTTAAATCGATACATAGAAAATCTATGAAAGCCCTAAGTGATGAAAATTTAGATGCTGCTTAAATACAGTGGCTTTTACAAAAAAGAAGTATTGGTGTGCCAATAAGTGGGCCTTTTTTTATGTAAGAAGGCAATATTTTTTGACACAGAATTAAATCCACGTACAACATTTAAAAGAAGTATAGGAAGGTCAAGAAATTTTAAAGCGAGGCATGGTATACATCATTTGAAAACACATGGGATAAACTTTCAGCTGATTTTACATCAGCAAACGATTTTTTAAACGCTTTTGATAAAAATATTAAGGAAGAAGGATATATACCCGAAATGATTTATAATGCTGATGAAACTGGAATATTGTGGAAAAATTTGCGTACAAGCTAACTGGTCGGTTAAAATGAAAAATATATTTCAGGTTATAAAACGAAAAAAGATATGGTTACATCATTATTATGTAGTAACTCTTCAGAAAATCATAAGTTACCATTGCTAATAATTTGAAAATATGAAAAACTTCGTTGTTTTAAAAACAATAATGATATTCCAGTTCAATAACAAAATCAAAGTAATGCCTGGATTAATTATGAAGTTTTTATTAATTGGTATGAAACATGTTTTATTCCCGAAGTTATAAATTATCAAAGAAAGTTGGGTACATCATAAAACGGTTCTGCTAGTTCTTGATAATGCATCATCCCATCCAACAGAAAATCTTCTAAATAATATAAATAGCCAATTTAAAGTAATTTATTACCACCGAAAGTAACATATATACATTAACCTATGGATCAGGGAGTATAAGAACTAGGAAAACGTAATTATAGAAAAAACTTCTTCGTAAACTTTTAAGCCATATATTTTATAAGATAGAACTATAATTTATTAAAAATTAAAATCTGAAAGACTTTTGTTTCTTTATTGCTGATTTTTGGAACAATGTTCAGTCTAATACATTAAAAAAGTCATGGAATAAGATATTTAAAGAAAATGAGCAAAAAAATTATGAAACAAATTATATAACAAATGATGATACTGATTTATCAATCTTTAAAAACGATGAAAGTGCTGATTTTATAGATAAGATAAACTACATAAAAACTGATATAGAAAGTTTTTAATTTAAAACAGGGGAAATCAATTCCTGACGAAAATATTTTGCAAAACTGGTTAGAGTGTGATAAAGATGATCCTGTTACGAAATTCTTGAAGATCATGATATTATTAAAATGTTCAGTTGAGTAACGAATTGGAGAAGAAGTGTGAGGATTCTGGAGATTTTAAAATTGAAAAGAAAGATAAATCTAATGCATTATCATGTGATGAAGTGATCGTAGCTTTAAAATCTGTTATTGAGTGGTGAGAATGTCAGGAAGAATGTATGGATTTACATTTGTTGAAAAATAAAAATCAAGAAACTTGAAGCAAAAATTAATAAAATATTTTTTAATTTAAATGACTTTTTTTATCTAAAATTTTGGTTATTGAAGAAGCACTAAAATATACTAGTCTTAAAAGGTTTGGATAATCGGAACTCTACTGTACTTCTAATACAAATGATTGCCAGATAATTAATTAATGTTTCCAAATACAAATAATTTATTAGAAAATAGTTCTAAAGGCTTCACTAATTACCATCTTTTCTGTTTTGTGATATAATATGTGTAGATTTGACAGTTTTTGTTCGCTATATAAATGGGGTGTGAAGAAATTGCTAATATAGAAAACTAAAAATATATTTGTTTAGATACCACAAAGAGTATACTAAATGATTACAAGTATAAAAAATTGATTGTTTTCAAGCGTCAAAATAAAAAAATATATTTGTGATATTGTAGTTCATAGATGGTGCAATACGTAAGTTACTATACTGTGGTCTAATAAAGCATAATCAATTTATCAACAGGAATAATTTGTAAAAACATACAAGTTGAAATGATTTATAATTAGTTTTGAATACTAAATAAATTTAAACCTAGTATAAAGATTTTTCATATGTAGATATTTCAAAGCAACTTATCATTCATTTTAAATTTATTAGAACTTGAATGCATTTTGTTGAACTTTTAACCTTTTTACCGTCAGCCTTTTTTTTAAAAAAGCAGCCTTATTTGGTGACTATTGGTGTAAAATTTTTCATTGTTTTTTAAATAAATTTGTTATATGCATTTTGTATACATAAAAATTACATATTTTATTTTTATATATTCTTGGTTTGAACTTTATAGTCTGTACTGGTGTATTAAGTCTACAGCCAAAAATATTTACACTAGTCTATAGTTTATACTTTAACAGGTTCTAGAAACATCCAAATATGTATACTTAGCAATAACAATAAAAAAAAGTTTGTATCTAGTTCCATAGTTTGATTTTCTAGTATGTTTTTCGCGTGTGAAATTTCTCAAACAAGCTACAAGCCATCACATTCTTCAAAAATATATATGGTCTTTTTGCGGACTTTCTTGTTTGTCCCTGGATTATTGTGTAAACAACACATATTACAGTGGCGTACGGGAAGAGCCTTGACATGATTAGCAGCAATGAACTTTGACAAATACCTTTCAGTCAATTGTAATGGATTTACTACGTCTTCAGATGGTCTTGCTTGTCGCTGATCTTTACCTGGAGAGTGGAAACTCTCCAAGATATTGTCAATTAATTAAATTAAGAATTAAAGAGGTGTCATTTTGTTGGAACCGTTGTCTTTCTTGTCCGTGATGTAACTGTTGAGTACTAATTAATAGGGTGTCTGAATTCCTTCTTGTACCATAAATTTTTTGCTTTTGCGTTCTGATAGGTAGGCAACCAAAATTTAATATGTGACATATACTGCACTCATGTTCTGATTGTACATGACAATCGCCGAGGGTTTGTGTTTCTTGCCTAGGTAATCTAGCACAACCTTCATGTTATATCCATGCAATATTGATAGGATAATTATCTCTTTCTTATCCATCCATTTTAAAGCCATCATCTCACCACTGTAGAACGCAATAACTTGATCCTTTAGAATTTTTATTTTAGATCAACTAGCATATTTTTTTGATTAAGTCGGACAGTGCCCACAACATCAGTGTTCATTAAAACCAATTTTTTGTACATCTGAGAAGAGCTGTACCAGTTTTTGAGAAAATGCAGTAGCCTTTACTCAGCAGTTTACTTGCAAGATTCAACATGATCCTCGATGATTTTAGACCTTCTGCTGAATCATCTAACTTCATTGCAGTTCTTGTGTAAACGATCGAATTCCAGATGTAGCCTGATCTTGATTGGCACAGTTAGTACGATTTGAGACAAAAAAGAGCTCTCATCATATGTATATATTGTTTCATATCAAGGTGTCCTTTCCAAAGCATCAAAGATTCATCAATGGCAATATTCTGCTCTGGTGTATAATTAGTAATAAATATACGAATGAGTGCATTAAAAAATGGTTTTATTTTCCAGAATATAATCTCTGATAGTGAGGCAGTTTCAGGTACGGCATCATTATTTAATAAAATAAAGAAATTTTTCCAGTAGATTTAATCGGTTCGCAAACATCATTTTTCTCATGTAAGGAGTTTCCAGTAAGGATTTTGTTTTCCAGTACATGTCTTGTTCCATTTTCTAGATAACACTTTGATAGATATTTACTGCAAGAAAAATCATGAATTCCTTTGAAGTTATCTCCACCCATATCTTATATTGTAACTTGCGTTTTATATTTGGAGCATTTATTAGTTTCTCAGCATATCTATTGGATTCCAAAACAATGCTGTCAATAATATCTGTTGTCAGGAACATTTGGAAATAGAGGAAATGGTTTCTAATGTCTGTCATTAGCTCATTACATCCCGGTATCCCACGGAAAATAAACCTGAAATGCGTTGACACTTCTTGATTCGACCGAACCAACACAAAATTGGCATGCTCATCAGTGCCATTGCTGTCATTACTATTTCCTCCATCTGTTTAGTTGTCTTTAATTTCAAGCTCAATGTCATAGTCAGTACTTGGTTGATATTCATCATTAAAGAACTGAAATTTTCTGTATCTGACTTCTTGTACGGATAAACGTTTTTTTGCTATGGATGGCTAAGTTGCAACACGTGAAAAAAATTTCAGAAATATTTTTTGTGATATACAAAATAGGTTTTTTTTATACATAATACGTGAATATTTGAATGCACATTGTTGAAAATATGAAATGATGAGGTCGTAGTGGGAATTCATGGACGATGTATTAAAATTGACGGATAATAATGAAAAATTTATTAAAACCTTGCCGTTTCAAAGTCTATAATTTGCACAGAGTTGGGAGTTTTGCACCACCTTTTGGAAGTAAAGTTTTTTTTATTGTTTTCTTATTGACTTTTCTGGCTAACAGGTCAGCATAACGATAGTGGTGATGCAATTCAGTTACGTTGAGGTTTGGAACCTTTCCAGATTTCATTAAAAATTAGTTTTTTGCATAATTTTTGTGTGATTTTAGCCCTACCGTATCTTTTTGCCTTTAGCAGTGCTAGGGGTTTAGTTGAGTACATATTTACTTTGATTAAATGTTGCTAAATGAGTTAGAACATCGTCTTTACGTTTAGACCATATATCAGGTATACCATGTTTCAGAACGTTTTTATTTCTATAAGAAGAGTTAACTCGGTTCAATTGCTCATTAAGCCTTTTTGTCTTAATCAGTATCCTGGGTCAACAGGTAAAAGGGTTAATAAACCTCCTTAATTAATAACATTTTTCTTAGAGAGTTATTAGGGTTTAGGAACCATTTTTAGCATGAATAGTGAACCAAATAATTTTGTGACCACTAAAAAGTGATATATTTGTATCAAATAGTATTATAGTATATAAATATATATATTTAAACAAATATTTTAAAAGTATACACAAATTAATGAGATTTTAGTTTTTCATAGCATTCAAATTTTTGTTAAGATTTATGATTATAATTCATAAACTTGATAATTTTATACTCTTCTTTCATAAAAACCATATATCGTTAGAATGAGATAAATTAGTTTTTACTTAGAATCACATTTTTGTGAAGATTTATAATTACAATTCATCAACTTGATAATTTTATACTCTTCCTTCATAAAAACCATATATCATTGAAATAATATTAATTAGTTTTTACTTGGAATCACATTTTTGTGAAGATTTATAATTACAATTCATAAACTTGATAATTTGATACTCTTTCATTATAAAAACATATGTCATTGAAATAATATTAATTAGTTTTTACTTGGAATCACATTTTTGTTAAGATTTATGATTATAATTCATAAACTTGATAATTTGATACTCTTCCTTCATAAAAACCATATATCATTGAAAAAATATCAAATAGTTTTTACTTAGAATCACATTTTTGTGAAGATTTATGATTATAATTAATAAACTTGATAATTTAATACTCTTCCCCATAAAAACCATATATCATAAGAATGAGATATATTAGTTTTTACTTGGAATCACATTTTTGTGAAGATTTATGATTATAATTAATAAACTTGATAATTTTATACTCTTTCTCCATAAAAATCATGTATCATTGAAATAATTTTAATTTAATTTTTACTTGGAATCACATTTTTGTGAAGATTTATGATTTTAATTCATAAACTTGATAATTTGATACTCTTTCTCCATAAAAACCATATATCATTGAAATAATATTAATTAGTTTTTACTTGGAATCACATTTTTGTAAAGATTTATGATTATAATTCATAAACTTGATAATTTGATACTCTTTTTCCATAAAAACCATATATCATTAGAATGAGATAAATCAGTTTTTATTTAAAACACACATTTTTGTGAAGATTTATGATTATAATTCATAAACTTGATAATTTGATACTCTTCCTCCATAAAAACCATATATCATTGAAATAATATTAATTAGTTTTTACTTAAAAACACATTTTTGTGAAGATTTATGATTATAATTCATAAACTTGATAATTTTATACTCCTAATCCATAAAAACCATATATCATTGGAATGAGATA
>CAKKLC010012390.1:45435-59556 GCA_918559645.1 Ceratonova shasta | reverse complement strand
TACTTAAAAACACATTTTTGTGAAGATTTATGATTATAATTCATAAACTTGATAATTTTATACTCCTAATCCATAAAAACCATATATCATTGAAATAATATTAATTAGTTTTTACTTGGAATCACATTTTTGTGAAGATTTATGATTATAATTCATAAACTTAATAATTTTATCCTCTTCCTCCATAAAAACCATATGTCATTCAAATAATATTAATTAGTTTTTACTTGGAATCGCATTTTTGTTAAGATTTATGATTATAATTCATAAACTTGATAATTTGATCCTCTTCCTCCATAAAAACCATATATAATTGAAATAATATTAATTAGTTTTTACTTGGAATCGCATTTTTGTTAAGATTTATGATTATAATTCATAAACTTGATAATTTTATCCTCTTCCTTCATAAAAACCATATATCATTGAAAAAATATCAAATAGTTTTTACTTAGAATTACATTTTTGTGAAGATTTATGATTATAATTCATAAACTTGATAATTTGATACTCTTCCTTCATAAAAACCATATATCATTGAAAAAATATAAATTAGTTTTTACTTAAAAACACATTTTTGTGAAGATTTATGATTATAATGCATAAACTTGATAATTTGATACTCTTTCTCCATAAAAACCATATGTCATTGAAATAATATTAATTAGTTTTTACTTGGAATCACATTTTTGTGAAGATTTATGATTATAATTCATAAACTTCATAATTTGATACTCTTTCTCCATAAAAACCATATGTCATTGAAATAATATCAATTGGTTTTTACTTGGAATCGCATTTTTGTTAAGATTTATGATTATAATTTATAAACTTGATAATTTGATACTCTTTCTCCATAAAAACCATGTATCATTGAAATAATATTAATTAATTTTTACTTTAAATCACATTTTTGTGAAGATTTATGATTATTATTCATAAACTTCATAATTTTATACTCTTTTTATTCATAAAAACAAAATTGATTTTATTTCAATGATACATCTGCAGATTTTAGGATTTTCTATTATGTTTTGCCATATAATAAAAAAATAAAAAAATGAAATATTTTTGTTTAAAAACTATCTTACGTCATCAGATATACAACCGGGTAACATTGTCCTGGATTAATTGATAAAATTGATTAGTAAATTTGCAAGAAATGTTACATCATCTTCTACAAAGACACGACTAAACAGATTATATTTGAAAAATATGATAACTTTTTGGACAAAAATATCATATTTGGATCACCTAAATCACATATATCCAACCTTTTTGCCTTGAAGCAACCTTTTAAAAGATTTTGAAAGGTTGGGTCACATATAAATTGGCATTGTAAAGAAAATAAGATCAGATTTTTATTAATAACACAAAGACAGAAACAAATAAAATAAATAAAAGCATCAATTAGATATTTGGCATTGTCCTTTTTTCATAAATAGTTGATATCTGCTGCAAAAATAGATGTGTCAATGATAAGGATTGCTAATAAATATTTATTTGTGAGAAGGAATGGATTATTTGTTTTGACTTGTTTAATTCTGGAAAAAAGCTGTTTACATCAGTATGTGCTGCTAAAAAGTGCAATATACCTGCTACAATGTTTGGCTAGGTTGAGAAAAGACTGATGAAACATATTGCTTGTAAAAGGTAATAAGGTCATACTGATAATAAGCAGTTTTTGAATTGCTATTATTATGAATGTCGATTAGTTCGAGTTGATATTTATCAGGTGCATCAGAGATTCGATATTAAAAGGATTACTAATCATTTTACGTCATCCGCATTTTATTTGAAATCCTGATATATCTCTTCGAATTTATCAACAAGTTTGCTAACAATAGTAGAGTACTTGATATGAGCCAGCGTTTCAGACGATCTTGTTACTTGTGTTGTGAAATGTAATAGTTTTTTCTGATATAAGTGTTGCTGGAAAATTTTTAGCTTTTGAACAAATGCGACAACACACTCATACATTTTATAGACAAGTTGAGACTTACCTTGGAGTTTAACATTAAGATCTGCATGATGTTTGGTAATCTCCACCAAAAAACCATAGTCATTAAACCACTGTTGGTTGTCAAGAAAACAAACATCTTTTCCCTTGTCTGCTCTGTATGTTTTTATTAAATCTCGAAGTGACTAAAACCTCGCTAATTTGTTTGCCCTACTTAGTCAACAGACTTGGTAGAAATAAATAACATCACAATTATCTGATTCCAAGTCTTCAAGAAAAACCTGAAATCGTATGTGATTTAACGCAGGAGACCTTATCAAATTGAATTTTGAAACTACGTTGTCCATTACATGTTGTATGTTCAGGACCTTTGCATATAGCTGTTCTTGATGTATGATGCAGTAATGAATACAAATTTTGTAACGCACTAATTTTACCATTAAAGATACAAATCCATTGTGTCTACTTGTCATTAAAGGAGCTCCGTCTGTAATTATATCAGTCAATTTAGTTTAAAAAAGATTTAATTTTGTAAGGATTTTCTTGACCTGATCCAAAACATCTTTCCCCGTTGTAGTACCTTACATTAAACATATATCCAAAAGTTCCTCTATTATTAAAACTTTTCTATTATTCTGCCTACAAACACCGACAGTTGAGCCGTATTGTTACTTACCATGCTTTCATCGAGCTCAAGAGAATAAAATTCACATTGGGCAAGTCTTTTATTGAGACATTCTTCTATGTTGGATGAGAACTTGTCAATTCTTCTCGCAACCGTTTAGTGAGAAAGACTGACTTTCTATACTTTTGACTTCTTTTTTGGACAGACTACACTAGTAAACAACCTGAGGAATTACTTAACAAATTCTCAATAAAAAAAATGTTTTCCCGCGCTTGTTTAAAGCCTCAGCTATTAAAAAACTTGCTTTAATTACAGCCTCTGACTTTTTGCTCACTACTGTAAACAATGAATGCTGTCCGATGACGCTATGCATTAATAAGTTCATGCAATCGATTACAAGTTGACCAGTTAGGTTTTTGTACCTGTTGCCACGGTTTGTTGAAAAACGTCGCTTAACATCGTACTCTTTTGCAATGGGAATTTTTTCTTGGGATATTAGACACATTATCTTACCAAAGCGTTCCATTATAAAATAGTCTACAGTCCAAGATGCTTTGGAAAGTTTTCCTATTTTGTCAATTTTTCTATTTTTGCAAGTATTTTAATTCGCCGCCATTTTTTGGAATCATCAATTTATCTCTCACATCGGATTCACTGTAAGTCCGACCCAATCAAATTCAGCATTACAAATTGATGTAAAAATAGTTATTTTGGACACCTTTACGCGTAATGCGCTCGTGAATTGCATTGCAGCGCCTTACATCGCCTTTTTTATGATTAAAAAATAACGAAAAACATAGAGTTAAAATAATTTATGGGATAATGCTGCAGCTGCATCAAAAAACTCGATAAGCCGGGTTTTTGCCTTGCGGGCCGCATGTTGGATACCCATGATCTAAATAATTGATCATAGTTTCAAAAATTCTAAAAATATTCATTTTTTAAAAAACTTAAATCAGTTTTGCTTTTCTTTTTATTAGGTAAAAAATGACTCAAACATGTTCCAAAAAATTTGTTAAACTAATTGATAGTAAAAGGTCTTTTGACATTTTTTTATAAAACAAATTACATTTATATACGTTACTAAGTCTTTCCAACTATATAAAAAAGTATTTAAGATGTAACATTAAGTTGATATATTTAAAATTCTTAAATTATCAAGTGCTTTTTATACATGAAAAAAAATTCATATTCCAAATCTATTTCTAGCTGATATTTGTATTGATAATATACATTCATTGTATAGTTTTTTACTTAATATTTTCATTCTAATATTAGTTGATATAAAATATTAAATTTCTCACCCTCCTAATCTATTACATACCTAAGTCTTAATAAATTAGTAATCCTTTAAAATGAGGATTGAAAATTCGTCAAGTGTATATGATGAATAATAAAATAGCTATTAGTCATAAATAATTTGAAATTTTCAGATGAATCAGTTCAAAAACGTCTAATAAGTAAATTTTACGTACAATGTATTAAATATACTAGAAAAACCTTAATAATGGAAAAACATATCAAGAAGCAGTTAAAATAAAAAATGGAAACTTAGTTAACGATTGGTTGTTGATACATTGTAGTTATACATTAATATCTGTTCAGTTATTGATATATTCAAAAGGTTGATCGTGTTGATCGATAAAATGATACAAAATGTTTGTAACGAAAATTCCTGTCCGAAATTGTCAATAGGATCCAAGCATTACTATGAATGGAAAACCAAAGATAAAATATCAAGACCAGTATCTGCAATAGAATATGCCAAATTATTTTTAAGTTATGTAGATAAAGAAATATCAACAAATCCAATATTTACATACAAAGACAGTAAATACATTTTTAAGAATAGATTTAATATTTTCCAAAGAAGTAGACTTATTTTTTAAAGATATATACAGAAAAGGTTACAGAATATTATCACATTACATGATATATCACTTTGATGATATAATAGAATTGAAAGCAGTATACAAAATTTAAGTTTAGAAATCTTTTACTAACAAGTTATATAAACACCTATACTTTATTTCTAAAGAATTCAAGCTAATACCTACTCAGGAGTACAAAATAATGGTAAATTTGTTAACCAATTTAGGAATTAGTAAATAAAGTGATATCAGAAGAATATTATGTAACAGCAAAAATAGATAAAACAGTACAAACAAGTTGGTAATTAATATTTTTTTTTACAATTTTGAGTTTATATAAATTTACTCATATGGGGGTGGAAATATTACATTTTCAACTACACTATCATCTTTTTTACATATGTATTTTATAATAAAATATAAGATTGTGATAATTGCTGTAATATAAAATATAATAACACTGATTACACTATACCAAAAGACTATAGGATGGCAATAATTAAATGGATTTATATCGTCTTTGTAAATCACAGTTTCAATAACCCAAACATTTCCCATGACAAACCAAGCTAAAGACATCGAATCGATAAAAAACATTAAATCATCTCTATTAGAAATAAAATTTGATGCTGATTCATAACTTGTACCGCAAATGGATATTTTAATAGCATAAATATTTCTAAAAATACCCAAAATACCGTTGACAATTAAGTAAATAGGAATCATAACTTGGCATGGACACTTGTTTCTAAATATAATACCGATAACTAAAGTAATTGTTGGTATAATTAAAAGTATAATTAAGGTGAACATGAAGCATACTAAAATAATAAAACAATGTTACTATATTCAATTAGAGTCGTTAAACTATTTTTGAAATTTTTTTTATCATCAACCGTAGAGGTGTATTTGGGACTTGGTTTTTCTTCATTTATTATAGATTGGTAACTAGGGGCAATTTTTAAGTTAACGGCAGAATGATATTCAGGTGGTGAAACATTCATTGTTTATAAAATGAATAGAAGCAATAAAAATGTGTTGAAAAAATTAAATATTGATTGAATTTTAAATTTAATTATAATTCTGCTATAAAACTTGATTAAATATATCAGTAATATTTTTGTATAAATTTTAGTATACAAGTTAAAAATTTGATACATTCTGCTCTTGTAATACATTATGAAATGTGGACAATTTTTTTATAATTTTATTTGTACTCAAGTGTGTTAAAATTTTATATCTTTTTAGAATAATTAAACAGTTCAATGATTTGCTTAATATTTTTTGATCAAAATCTTGTTATTGTGAATCCATTAAAAATGAATAATCATCTAAAACATTGAACGATTTCTCTATCTAAATTGGTAGAACAAATTATAATGAAATATAACAACCTAGTGTATTTAGAATTGCATCTTGACTGTTTGTTGATGTTTTGGCAGAATCAATATAATTAATTGCTGTTAAATAACCAATCAGGAATGTTGAATAGAAATATAGATTTTGTTTAATAAAGTTATCTTATTATAATTAGACCAATGTTATCCTACAAGACTGATTTTTTAATTATTTATATCAAATAATTAATGAGCTTTACAAGGAAAGAATAATCGAACAAAATTAATGTTATTTATATATTGAATGGTCTATATATTAGCATGTACTATTGTTTTAGAATTTTAAGGATATAAAATACTATAAAAAGCTTGCAATACCTTTCAATAATTCAATTTACATAACATACTTATAGAATGTTTAAAGAATGGATCATGTAAGAAATATTTTTTATAACCAAAATAAACGGTGATGGAAAGAATTGAATTTCAAAGAATGATAATTAGATTTACTATAATGGGATTAGTATCATATATGATGAAGAAAAAGTACCTATGCAGAGAAATGAAATGTATATCCTGCAACTCACTTATAAAATTAAAGGGATATGCAAAAGTAAAGGGCAGTATTGTATGGAGGTGCAACAACAACCAATGTTTAAAATATAGGTCTAGAGTTTCGATAAGACAGAATAGTTTTTTTTCTGATTTGACGATTGATTTGTTACTTTTTTCATTTTTTAAAAAGCTGGAACAAAGGACATAAAATCTTGAAAACCGCTGCGTTTCTTAATATTAGCCGTTCTATTATGAAAAAAATCAAAAATTAAATGATTGAATTTATGGGTGAAGTTAATGTTGAAAATTATAAATTGATGAAACAATATTAAATTATAAATGTGAAAGCCATCGGGCCGCTCACTAACTAACAAAACTGAAGCTCTAATAATTATCGAATGCGATCCTCATGTTATTCGTGTCTTGGCAAAGGTAATACCTGACAAAGAAGTAACCATAATCTTGCCAATTATTACTGATTATATTGTGAAAAATTATTATATTTTTACTAATCAGCATAGGAGTTATTCTACTCTAAATGAATTGGGTTTCAATGATGGAACAGTTTGTCATAGTTTTAATTTTGTAAAGCCGTCTAATGCAATACATACTTAGCATGTTAATATTAATAACTCTATTAAGCAAGATATTACAAAAAAAAAAGGAATTCCAACTAATTTTAAACAAAAAATTTTAATGAGTTTTGTTAGGTTTTAACAACAAAAAAAGGCGCCTTGAAAAAATTTTAGATTTAATTAAACTTTGATTATTTTTTTACATGATGTAAAGAATTAAATCTCAATTATAAAAGAAAAAATGAATCTAGTTAAAATTATAATAATAATACTTGAACAATATATTTCACATAAAATTTTATAGAAATTGTACAATTTTCATCATGAAAATTAGAGGAAATTCACATGATAAACAGTTTTCAAATTAATTTGTATTTTTCTTAAGCATCAACTTGATATTTTATAAATATTATTTCTACATAATAATGATCATACTTATTGGAAACAGCGTTAACCATTTAGGCAAAAAAAGTTCATCAGCAATATTTATGAGCATACTGCCAGAATGATTAACATCATTAATATTTTGTTGCTATTAGTATGATTTTCATTTAAAATTTATACTTTTTTACTCTACATTTTGATGATTCAAAAATAATATATACTTTCTCTCTTTGTTTTTATTAATGGTAACTTTATAATAAAATTGTGCAAGTAACAACATAATAAAAGTCTATTTATCTTCATTTTTTTATATTTTGAATGTCCATATTGTAAATTACAGAAATTTACGGGTTGAGGAATTGAAATGATTAAGAATATATGAAAAAACGTATGGCTAAGCTTTAAATATTTTGTTTTCAATTGATAAAAGCTTTTACCAATATTTAATGATATTTAATGATATTTTAAGACATTTTTTTGTAAGTTTTAATATTTATTATTCAATGTAAGTCAAATTAATGATTCAACATGGATTTGACATTGTATTATGTTTAAAATAATAATAAATTTATGATTTCCCCATATTTGAAATTGTATTTCCAATATATTTGTAATACTTATTAGTATGTTTGAAATATGAATAAAATCATGATTTTACTGTTTTAAATTGTGTTTCCAATATATTTGTAATACTTATTAGTATGATTGAAATATGAATAAATTTATGATTTTACTATGTTTTTAATTTTATTTCCAATATATTTGTAATACTTATTAGTATGTTTGAAATATGAATAAAATTATGATTTTACTGTTTTAAATATGAATAAAATTATGATTTTACTGTTTTAAATTGTATTTCCAATATATTTATAATACTTATTAGTATGTTTGAAATATGAATTAAATTACAATTTTACTATGTTTTAAATTGTATTTTAAATATATTTGTAATACTTATTAGTATGTTTGAAATATGAATAAAATCATGATTTTACTGTTTTAAATTGTATTTCCAATATATTTGTAATACTTATTAGTATGATTGAAATATGAATAAATTTATGATTTTACTATGTTTTAAATTGTATTTCCAATATATTTGTAATACTTATTAGTATGTTTGAAATATGAATAAATTTATGATTTTCCCATTTTTGAAATTGTATTTCCAATATATTTGTAATACTTATTAGAATGTTTGAAATATGAATAAATTTATTATTTTACTATGTTTTAAAATGTATTTCCAATATATTTGTAATACTTATTAGAATGTTTGAAATTTGAATAAATTTATGATTTTCCCATATTTGAAATTGTATTTCCAATATATTTGTAATACTTATTAGAATGTTTAAAATATGAATAAAATTATGATTTTACTATGTTTTAAATTGTATTTCCAATATATTTGTAATACTTATTAGTATGTTTGAAATATGAATATATTTATGATTTTCCCATTTTTGAAATTATATTTCCAATATATTTGTAATACTTATTAGAATGTTTGAAATATGAATAAATTTATGATTTTTTCATATTCGAAATTGTATTTCCAATATATTTGTAATACTAATTAGAATGTTTGAAATATAAATAAATTTACGATTTAACTATGATTTTACCATTTTTAAATAAATCTGCAATACAGGGTTTATACATTAATCTAACCCATTCATAACTTAATTTAAAGAAATTCAAAAATATACATTAAAATGAATTTTAAAAACAATTGCACTCTGCAACACACGAAATAATAGACAAGGAGTACAGCCAGGGTCAAAACCTACCAAAATAAGTAAAGAACTAATTTTGAAAAAAAAAACAGTAGCTTTCGTCATTAGACTGTATAAGTTTATGGGAAAAATTGTTGCAAAAATAACAGAGCCACGAGACAAAAATAATTAATGATAATGCTAAGCAAATCATACAGGAATTTATTAATGATGATGTCAGCGTAACACTGTTATCTTTAAAAAATAAACTTATGTCTTAGACATATAATGGCATCTCAAACAACGATATCCAAGTCTATTAAAATAATGAATTATTCCTTTAAACGCGTTGTTCTCATATCAGAAGTAGGCCATTGGTCAGTTTTGATTGCAAAACGAAGAATATATTGCTTCGAATTCACATTATACGATGAAAATAATATTGTATTTATTGATGGATTCGGTTTAAGTTGTTTTACAAGAATTGGTTATGGGAGAAGCTTGGTGGATACTTCACTCGTAAAAAGATAAGATGTATTAGATCAAAAAATTATTCTGTCTGTGCTGTAATGAGTAACGGGGTCTGGTAAAATTTGAATTTAATGATAGGGCATATACTTGAATAACATTTATTGAATTTGTACAACAGCTAATAAATACCGAACAATCACAAGGAATGAAATGGAAGGATCATAATGGATAATTCAAGTATTCATAAAGGTGAGGATTTGAGAACTCTTATTCTTTCGAAAGGATTTAATTTGATATTTTTACCTCCATATACTCCATAATTAAATCCAATTCAAGAGGTATTTAGTGCTTGGAAGAACCATAATAAGATAAAAATTCCAATACATAGGACCAATTGAATCCAATCATACATTTACAGCATGTTTTATTAATAAAATTAACTGTCAGACTTATTTCCAACACGTTCGAACCTATATATTCAAAGGCATACACTGTGAAGAATTCTAATTATAAATTATTTCTTACAATTCTTCTTATTGAGTGCATAAGACAACAAATACCATATTTAAATAAATAAATATTTATATTTTAAATAATTATTTCCTTCGATGTAATTGTCTTGTTTCAAACAATCTTATTTTAATGTAATACAAAATTTTTTTCAATTTCGGGAAATTAAGTTCTGAGAGGGTTAAATTAATGTGTAAACCCTGTACAATATTATTATGTTTGAAATATGAATAAATTAATGATTTAACTATTATTTTACCTCCACTTGATAATTTATATCTAAAATAAAAATTTCATATGATTAAATAATTTCTTGATATTAGCTTTTATATTAACCATTATCAGTAAGTATAAGAAAAATAACAAAAACTCACAAAAATATCTATTTTGCAATACTTTAGAACACCTTGCTCATTTTTTTCCTAAAAACATGATTTTTTACTGTTTAAAACTTTATCTGATGCTTTAAAATTGTAGTAATTTGTTAAAACTTCATTCACATCTAACCTTATTGTAATAAAAAAAGATCAGTACATCTCTAATTATAAAATTGTCTCTATAGTTGGTTTATATTATAGACACCAATAAGACACTACTTCAGCATCATTATTTGTGTAATGTAAATACAAATGAAACGTGTAACTTTAAACATTTTACAAAATTTTGATATATTAGTAACACTATGATTTAGAAAAGATGAATAATCGTAAAGCTTCTCCATTATAATGTACAAGTTTTTATTTACAAGTTTTGTTTTCCAGATACGTTAAGGAACTTTATTCTTTGCCATTAATTGAGTCATTAATCTTCTAAAATAAAGTTTCTAACATTTGTGGAATAGAAAATGATAAAATTTCATTTAATGTTATGATTATAGTGAAGAATTTAATTAAACTTTTCCTGCAATTTGTCTGAAATATACACATACTAGCTTTATCAGTGACTTTATCAAATATCACCATATTCCAATACTGTTTTGAAAAACAGCTTTAAAACACTATATTATTTAGCTATTAAAGTAGCTATAATATCACCTTTATTGTAAAGTTTTATCATCAGGGATCATTTCATACAGGCAACCAATTTGTACTCATCATCTAAATTTTTTTTGAATTCTTTATTTCTCGCGTATAATAAATTCTTACTTTCTTTAATAATAAAGCTTGTTTACATAAACTTTAAAGGAATACTTATTAAAACTTATGTATCTGATTGTAGAAAAGTTCTAGAGATTTATAAATATACGAAATTGTTGTTTAGAACCAGTAATAATTAATAACAAAAGACTGAATAAATAGATAAACTTTAGAGATAGGGTTAATAAAGATTTTGTAAAGTCTCTTTAAACTTTGATTCTCATTTTCTGGTTGTAAGTATTAAGTTAATTGTATAATTGCAGTATTTTCACAAAGAGAATTTTCATGCTCAAGCATCTTGTTTTTACTTTATTAAGAAACTTTTCGATGAAACAAATTATAGAACCTAAAATACTCTACTAGATAAACCTTTGTTTTAGTATTTTTTCAACTCAATAGTACACATCAACAAATAGTTTATCCTCCTCTAATTCTGTAACTTTTATAAATTTTTTATTGGTATCTTTATAGTCATAGTCATTATGTAATATATATTTAAGGTCTTGAATATATGGTACAAGGTTTTTCTTATACACTCTGCTGTTAATTAAATTCAATACTCTTATTAACACTTGCATTTATAAGAAAAAATGTGATTCTCAAAAGGTATAAAATTTTCTAGAAATAATTTGTTAATTGTAGCAAAAATATTGGTAGATGCGGAAGATAACACGTTTTTAGAAAAAAATCAAAATATATAAAAAATAAATTAAAAAAACACAAGTTATAAACTTAAGAAAATAATTTTCTTAATGAAAAATAATTTATTAAAAGTTGTATTTCAACGTTGTTTCAATGCATAAAGCCTCTTTCTTTTTTCAACACCGTACTACCAAATAAATGAATAAGATACTTAGATGGTCTTTCTTGACAGAAAACTTGTTTTCTATGAATTAAATACTTCGACCTCGATCATAAACCCTCAATGTTTTGTGTATGAACTATATTATTCGGATTTACAACATGTAATGATTGATTTATTCTCTCGTGAAATATGTCTTTAAACATGCTAATACATCAGAGTAAGCGCGCCATTCTTTTATTTTTAATATACTTCCTGGTAAAACGTGATCTAAACTTACACGTATCATGGTGCTGGTATTACGATTTAATAAAGGAACAATAAAATAATTACGTGACCTACGTTCTATTGCCAACATACCATTGTTGATCCTGAATACGCAATCGGTTATATTTCCGGTTTAAAAATAGATTTTCTTCTATTTCAACAATTGATCGTGTTCCATCATCCTTTAAACCTCATATACCATTACTATATTCAACAATAAAATTGATTCACTAACCAAATCCGTCCATCTACTTGCTGTATCTCTATCTATGCCTAGCTCGTAGACAATATCAATAAAATCATCACCATTTAATATTTATACATGATTTTAAAAATTGTTTTTAACTTTATCTTGCTTTAAAAAAAATGAGAATTTTTGCGAATGGAACACGAATATGTGCATGGCCTCTGACATATCCAGTTGTATCCATCAATATTGTTTTTATTGCGTATAAGTTATAGAGAGGTTGGAACAATACATCGGGACATAAATTTTCGTTTTGTATTAGAGAAGCTCGGGCTAAAAAGTCAAAGATGAAAATTCAGACAAGAAAACATTATCAATGTACGTGTCGTTAAAAGATAGTTCGAATATTTGTTGCTTGGTGTATATTTCTTCTGTATTAATTATTTTTAGTGTTGATATACGAACCAAAAATAAAATTTTGATTTTTTTTTATATATTTGAATTTTTTTCAAAAACGTGTCATTTTCTCAAAAATTTGTTATTTTTTGCATCTTCCAAAATATTTTATCTGTTGTACTGTTTATTACTTGTAAAATAAATGTCAAAAAATGCTAGTTAACATTCTTATTGACAAAAATTATTTAGTGTGTAATGGTATCTATTTTATCTATTCCAGAGTTGTTAGATCCATCCTTATAAATAGTCAAAGAAAGGGTATATATAAGTTATATCGCATTTTATTTTTTAAAAAATTAAGGGTGTAAAAATAAAACAATCAGATGCATAAATAAGAGAACCCCTAAATTTAAAAAAAATGTGTTCATTATTAAAAAATAACGATAAAAATACTTATTAATAAAAACAGAATTGCAAAATAGCAAAAACAATATTTGATATAAATCGTTTGTTTAAAAAAATCAACTACAGTAAAACCTCGAAATTTCGCCTACTCTAAATTTTGCCAATCTCTCAATTTCGGCAAAAAAAAAAGATATAAAAATTTTTTTTAATCTCAATGATGCTATTGTTTTCACAGATATGGCTTGGAAAAAAAATAATTCAGAGAACAATTAGAAATTGTTTCAGGCCTCTTATTTAAGAAAAAGTGGAAACATTGACACCAATTATTAAAAACTATGAGAATTTTATGAAAATATATAAAATTGATGACCCAATTGACGAGGAAGACTATCTTGGTATTGGCTATACAGAGAATGATGAAATAATTTTTGATGTGGTATCTTCTTACGAAAACAAAATAGAATAATCAATCTATGAGGTTTTTGAAGGTAATGATATTAGAATGGATGAAACCAAAGGGTCTGAAAGAAACATAGTTTTGCCGGGGAATCTGAAAAACACCTATAAAATATCATTTTATATTTGAATTCTTAGAGCGAGGAATGGACAATAGTGGATCTGAATCTTTATAAAGCATGCATTAAAAGCTTATCTGCTATTGAGAAAAGGGTAAAATAGTAGACTATCTGATTAAAAGGGTTTGATTTTTTACTTTTATTTAATTATTTAACTGATGTTTCTCAATTTTGCCAACCTCTCAATTTCGCCACCATTTGTCTCTGTCCCAACTTTGGCAAAATTTCGAAGTTTTACTTTATTTTGTATCCTTTTCTCATTTTTGCTTTTAAAATTTTATTTCTAATATTCCCAACGATATGAAATCTGAACAGCCATTTTCTAACATGTACTGTTCAAGTTC
>CAKKLC010012390.1:29721-45425 GCA_918559645.1 Ceratonova shasta | reverse complement strand
AAAGGGAATAACTATGCTGTACCGATTTTTTTTAACAGTGGCTTGCTCATCACTATTATTTCCACGGAAATGTTTTTATAATCTAGTGCTGCACAAATTTTGTTAATTAATTCATCATCTTCAATAATATCAATCAAGTTTTGTGGAAAGTCAATTTCAGCGTTTCTATTTAAAAGTTCATTTCTGCACTACAAGAAACAACTTCAGCTGTTGCATTACTGACCCAGTTTTCAAATAATTTTTTAAAACAATTTTTTACTGTTTCTTCAGTTACAGATGGCCAATCTTTAATGACTATTGACAGTAAATTAACCAAACTTATTTGTTTAAGCAGATCCATGTAATAAAGATTATTTTGTTCATCTTTAAGTAACATATTTTGCATCAAAATTTTTCTGTAATGCTCTTTAAATGAATGAATAATGCCTTGGTCAAGAGCTTGTATTTTTGATGTTTTAGCAGGCAGCAAAAACTAAAGATTGACATAAGACAGTTGCAAGTCTTGTAGAATAACGGTTGAATTGTCTATGATTAAAAGTTTTTTCGTTTTTCATTTTTTCATTTAGCTCTTCTAACCACCATTATAAAATAGAGCTTGTAATTTTATTCATTACCACTATTTATATGTATTATACCAAGTGCTTTTACATCAATATTTTTTATGCCACGCGAATTTTTTGCTTTCCCAAGATAAGTGGCAATAATTTTTCCCCAAAATAAATAACACAAAACAGTGTACGCTGACACTTTCTTTTAAAAACATTCTAGATGCAATATTGTTCTTTAAATTGGTCAAACTATTCTTTGCCGGACACTTGAAAAATAGAGATGATCCATCGCAATTTTAAACATCTTGTATTGCATATTTTTCAAAGTTTGTTCAAAAATTGGCTATGAATTTACCAAATCAATTTACGACACTTCTGTAAACAATTTTGTAAAATTGTTAATTCAATAGTTTGATGCTATAAGCTCATTAAATATTTAGTGCTGAGCAATGAACAATTCTTTTTTCCTTTTAAAAAATCATAGGAAATAACATAATTTTGCTAGATTTCGTTATTAAACCATTCATAAAGTGCAGGAGACATTTTTTTGTTGACTCATTTGCATGCCAATGTTGCATTTGATTTAATTTGTAAGAGCAGGTGCTGTTATTTTTTCTGCGTCTTTTAGAATTTTATTAATGGTCCAGATGGGATAATTAAACTTTTTGCACAATTTTTTTTAGGTTACACCTCTGTTTTGTAGTTTAAAGTTTATGATTTCTATTTTTTTAGATATCGTATATCTTTTTCTTGTTTTTTTTTGTTATTTTTTTGTCAATCATGGGCTTTGTGTGTTGTTAGATAAAAATTCGTTACTTTTTTTATTTTTTAATTATATTAATAATACACTTAAAATCCTGTTCCTTAAACCTACATTTTAGATAATTAAATAGTTGTTAAACAAGCATTTGACTGTAATTGTTTATTAGAGTAATAAAAACATTAAATCGTCTTCTTTTTTCCTTTCTATATTGTCAAAGAAACTGTATTAGAAATTCATGATAATGGTCCTGAATAATTCTATTGTATTCTCATAATAAAGACTTTTATCTGGACCATAAACCTTCTACGTTTTGTGTATGAACCTGGGGATTTTCTTAATTTACAAAACTATAGGTGTGCTTCACAATGTCATGTTCAAATTCATCTAGTCGCCTAAAAGCACTCGTATATGATCTCCAATTATTTGTAAAATAATAGATCCAGGAAGTAAATGTTGTAAAATTACTTCTATAATTGTATTTGTATTTTCATTTCCTACGGGAACAGTAAATGCTTTCTTATTACTTCTCACAATACCAGCTATATAGGATGTCCGTCTGCAAGGTTTTGGCTGGTCTTAGTCCCCGTTTTTACAAATTTCATATTTTTACGCGACAAAAAGTATTTAACAGTTTTATACAACAAATATTAATTTTACTCTTAAACCCCTTAGACCTTTATGATTTTGAAATAAGTCCTTCAAGTGAGAATTTTTATGTTTCAAACATTTATTACTTCAAAAAATGCCTAGTTTGATATAGTGATCCTTAATATAAAATGCCACAAAAACAATTTTTCTATTTGCTTTTTGTAATGGTTTTTTGGATTACAAATATTATGTCCTAAAAGTTCTAAAAATAATGACCGAACAGGCCATACAATATTTTTTGACTTGAAATTATAATTTAAATATATATTATGTAGAATTAAGTTCTGAACGTGATATACAGGTTAAGAAATGGCAAAATAAAGTTTCATTCGTTTCATTAAAAAGGTAAGAAATTGAGAAAATGAATAACTTAAATTATTCCACAAATAAGAATTTAATAAAATTTCATTTTTAGAAAAATGTCAAAAAGCGAAAGAGTACTTGGAGCGATAAATACTCAGATGAATTTGGATACACACAGAAAATTGCTGGAAATGACTAAAAAGCTATTTGTTATATTTGCTGTTAAAAATTTTAAATCGTTCATGGCGGTTGCTTTAATATCGTTGATCACTCAAAAACAAATCACTATAAGTCTGGAATTAGCGTAGAATTATCGAGTAAAAAAGTCTCAGATTATTTTAAATTAATAACTGCAAACAATGATGAGCTAATAACAGCTGGAAAAGAAGCTAACTTTGCACACCATACAGCAAGACAATATATCTTTTCGCTCGTCTGATTGCTCTGCTGGATTTATTAGAACATTGTACGACTCAAATTTCACTCTTGCTAAACCAAAGCTTGCAACTATAGTTTCAAATGTTATTGCTCCTCACATAAGCATACGGATCGACGACTGTTTAAAAACAGTCAGCTTCATTTCCATCATTGACGATACTTCAAATTTTAAGAACATCAAAATTTTACCCATAATTATTTGATATTTTGATCCAGAAATAGGTGTCATCAATAAAAAAATAGCTACTGTGTCCATCCTAAATGAGAAATCTGAGACCATTGTGAAAAAATTGTTCAAAGCGATCGTCGAAAAAAATATTAGTGACAAAATTGTTGTCTTTAGTGCTAATAATACCAATTTGAATTTCGGTTGTGTCGAAAGAAAATGACAAAATAATGGATGACGAAAATTGCAGAAGGAACAAAGCCGCTCAATTATAGTAAATGGATGTTTTGCACACATTGCACATAATGCATCAGCAGCTGGATGTGGCATACTTGATGTAGAGATAGTAGTAAAAATATTCAAATATTTCAGCATACATACAGTACTTTCTGAGCAATTGAAGGAACTTTGCAGCTATTCAAATGAAGAGTACAATCCATTGAAGAGTCATTCAAGTAATAGATTTCCTCAGTCTCGATCTAGATGTTAAAAGAGTGATTGAAATGTTTGAATTATTAGAAAAGTATTTTTTACAGTTGAAAAAATGTCCTCTCCTTCTTTGAACATTCTTTAGCAGCAAACAAAGCAAATTCTGGTTCCTTTTCATATTTAATCAGCTTAAAAATTTTAATGAATGTATTAAATTAATGGAATCTTCTTTAAAAACAGCATTTGAAGCATTTGATGAAATACAACTACTGAAATTGAATTCTATTAATCGTCGTAGATGTAACTTCATACCAACTGCTTCTGTGGTAGAGTTTTAGAAATTAAATGAATCGATTCAGAACATGCTTAAATAGAAGATCGACGAATATTATGCTATTATTGTTGACTACATCACGTTATGGGAAAAATCAATCGCTGGATCTGAAGTTTTTGTGTGGATATTTTTGAGAAAATGCCCAAAATGGGACAATATTGAAAAATCATTGAAATTTTTCGAGGAAAGATATGGAATGGGAATTGATCAAATAATCAATCGTGATATCATAATTGACGAATTTTATTTGTTCATCCTAACATTTAAGACAGTAAATCGATATGGACAAAGAAAAAGTTTGGTCGCAAATCTTTTTGTAGTTTCAAAGAAACCATGAAAGACTTCTAAATATGGAGAAATTAGTAGCGTTTGCTTTCACTCTATGTGGAACCTCAACAGAAATAAAACAAAGATTTTTATTAATGATTCAGTTCTGGGATGATTAAAAGAGTAGATTAAAAATTCCAACTTTTAATGCTTTACTTACCATTCAATATAATTCCACAATGAATTGCAATGATTTCTACAAAAATATCAAAACTACTCAGGATTTTTGTTAAAAACTACATTCCAATAAAAATTATAATTTAAGTTAAAGCGAAATGCAACAGAAAAAGTCAAATAAAAAGTTTAATTGCTGAAGCAATAATAAACTTTTTCTATTTTACTTTTTTTTCCAGTTTTTTTAATTTTTTAATGACGTCCAGGTTTTTTATACAATTCTTCTGGCTAGCCTAGCTATATACCATTTATTAGCCTCCCTTGATTATATTTTTGCAAGAAAATAAGCTTTAATTGTTTCAACTATTTTCAGGGTACCATAAGTATTAAACCCACTTATTAGTTTGTTTGTGTCAAATATGTATTCGCAAATTACACTACACAAATCACTAATTGTATTACGAATTATATTCAAACATATGAAATGTCAAAATAAGAGACCGTTGAAATATTTATAAATTATTAAAAAAATAGTATTAAATTCAAGCCTAGACCTTTCAAAAAACTGTCAAACCGTATAATTTTCGAATTTTTACACGGATTAATTCATGACTACAAGAATTCATTTACAGAAACCTTTTCAACCTTATATAAGACCTTTTATAGGCCTACACGAGATGCATGGACTGCTATTATTTATAATTATTGTCATGCAAGATAACTTATTTTGAGGAAATTTTATCGACTTAATATGCTTTATGAAAGATTCTGTTATTGAAAATTCCATGATATCATCCTTTGACTAAATCTTTTCCTCAACTACTATTTTCTGCGATCCTTTTTTTCCCCATTTGAAAGAGTAAATTTTTTAAAAAATAAAATGCGCTATAACGTTCATGAACCAAAGCAAGTAGTTTTATTTACTAATATGTGTCTTGTAGAAAATTTACACAAAGTTCACTATTAAGAATATTAATACTCTTTGTATTTCAAGGTTAAAAACCTTGATAATTGCCACGTCCTGAAATATATCCTTGATAAATTTATCTAAAAGATCATAAAAATAAAATTTATGCTAACAAATTTAGTTATTATTTTTATATCTAATTTCTTCAAGTTATTTACTCTTGGTTTGCCATAATCTAAACTTGCCTATGACACAGTAAATGATATTAAATTATTCATCATTACAATTAATGAATTAATTGTATAGCCTGTAGGTTTATTATAAAGTTTAAAATCAGTCAATTTTTGATTAGATCAAATGCATTCTATATTATAAAATAAAAATATAAAATATGATGAAATGGATGATTGACCTATAAATTACCATTTTTTGACTAAATTTTTGTAATAATGCCATTTTATAAACAGCTGTTCTAAAATAATATTTCCTAGAGCTGCCAATTGTTTAACAATTGTTATCTAATAACACAGATTCAGACTTATAATTTCTTGCTTACATCCTCTTTACAATTTTTTTTATAAGTGAATAATTAATTACGTTAATTTTTATTAATTTGAAATATCGCCCTCTAAAAATTACTAAATCCATTAAGATAAGTATAATTATTTGAATTATTAAAGTCAGTATCCAAAAAAATGTGTGCTATACGACTACCCTGAATTTTGGTTATAAGCTACTACTGTTTATTAAGCTACTAGCTTAGTAAAGTTTTTTGCAGCCAATACTTTTGAGTTATTTTTATTAAGCTACCATTTTTTACCAAGCTACTATCTTAGTAAAAATAGTGTTTTGTAAAAATCCCGCCAAAAAAATCGAAATCAAAATATTAAAAACAAATTTATTATCCTTAAATTAATTATGTCAGAAAATAAACGAAAGATTTATACATTGAGATTAAAGCTCGATACTGTTAATTACGTTAAAGAATCGTCAATTGATAAGAATGCTGATCATTTTGGTGTACATATTAGTCTCATTAAGCGATGAAAGTCTCAAAAAAATCTAATCGAGTCTAAGGGCAATAAAGAAGCTAAAGTTGTCAAAAGAATCCGCTCAATTCAGTGGCCTGAATTATAAGTAAAGGAGTGAATTTTAACACAAAGAAAGCAAGGATTCATGGTGTCAGCAACTTCAATATTGTAAGAAGCACGAAATTTAGCCCAACATTCAAAAATCAATAATTTTAAAGGATAAGCATACTGGATTTTTAGCTTTATGAAGAGAAAAAAGCTTGCTATTTGTGCTGTCAGCTCGGTTGGTCAGAAACTGCTTGAAGACTGGGAAGAAAAAATAAAAAGTTTTGTTGATTATATGACCCTACACTAAGAAAATTATCCACTTGAACATATTGGCAATATGGATGAAGTATTAGTCACATTTGATATGCCATCGATATTCACTGTTGATGAGAAAGGCTTAAACGACATCCGCATAATTACAAAAAATACAGAAAAATGTCATTTTATGTGTAACTGCTGATGGTGCAAAACTTTCAGCGTATGTGATCTTCAAACGCAAAACTTTGCCATCAGGGTCGTTTCATCCAATATCATAATATCAGCAAATGAAGTCTCAAATGACTTCCAATGAAACTCAATTGTGGCACGATAAAGTTTGGATGAAACGGAAAGGTTCAATTTTCCATCGAAAGTCACTCTTGATGCTTGACTCTGCACCAGGACATCGTACGGCGATAGTAAAAACAAAATTTGCGTCATTTAAAACTTTAATTTCAATGATTCACGGAGGACTAACAAAGAAGCAGCAAGTTTTAGATATTAGTGTCAATAAATCATTCAAGGCTCATCTTCGACGTCATTGAGAAAATTGGATGGTCAGTAGCTACAAGAAATACACTAAGTCTGGAAATTTAAAACGAGCTTCATGTCAAGAAATTTGTACATGGATATCTGAGTCATGGAAACCAGTTCCTATTACAGCAATTATAAATGGATTTAAAAAGACAACAATTCAATTTTATGGAAATGAGGAAGAAGAAGAAGAGGCAGAAATTGAAGGAGAAGAAGAATTTAATATTGATGATCAAATGATTTGAGAACAACTCGTTGTTATTTTAATTGATGAAGACAATTTTACTAGTGAAGATAAAGATTATTAAAAATAAAAATTAATATTGTTGTAAAATTGATAATCATTTCCCATTTTTTTCTTATTTTTTTACTAAGCTACATTTTTTTACAAATAGCTTTTTGGCCGCAAAAATAATTTATTTATCTCTACTAAGATCGTAGCATATACCCAAAAAACAGGGTATATCAATTTTGTATACATAAAATTTA
The DNA here is from genome assembly GCA_918559645.1 of Ceratonova shasta. Lineage (NCBI taxonomy): Eukaryota > Metazoa > Cnidaria > Myxozoa > Bivalvulida > Ceratomyxidae > Ceratonova > Ceratonova shasta. The sequence continues at coordinate 38,088 of CAKKLC010012390.1, read as the reverse complement.
CATATTTTATTTTTATATTTTCTTGGTTTGAACATTATAATCTGTACTAGTCTAAAGTCTACAGACTATAGTTTTTAAATTAGTCTATAGTTTGTACTTTGACACGTTCTAGGAACAACCAAATATGTATATTGAGCTATAACGAAAAAAACACACTTTATATCCAGTCGTATTGTTTGACTTCCTAATATGTCTTTAACGTGTAAAATTTCTCAAAGCAAGGTCATTTACATAGAGTGACGTCACATTCCTCACATATATTTGGTCTCTTTACGGGCTTTCTTGTTTGTTCCTGGACTGTTGTGTGAGCAACACACTTTACAGCGGCGTATGGGATAGGTCTTGACATCATTAGCAGGAATGGACACCATAAAGTGCCTTTAAGTCATTCGTAATGGGTTTATTACGTCTTCCAATGCTATTCTTTGTCGCTGAGCTTTACCTGGAGAGTGGAAACTCTCCAAGATATTGTCAATTAAATTGATTCTAAAATCAAGATGTGTCCTTTTGTTGGGACTATTGTCTTTCTTGTATATGATGCAACTGTTGAGTACTGATTGATTGATAAGGTGTTTGAATTGCTTCTTGTACCATACTTTTTTCCTATTGCCTTCAGATAAGGTAGGCATCTACCATTTCATCTACGACACCTGCTGCACCATGTTGGGATTGTGCATTACAATAGCCGACGGTTTCTGTATCTCTTCTTCGTAATTTCAGTTAACCTCCATGTCATCACCATGGAATGTTGATAGAATGATTACGCTATTTCTTATTTATCCATTTTAGAGCCATCATCTTATCACTGTAGCGAGCAATAACTCGACCCCTTAAAATTTTTGTTTTCAGATCGGCTGTCATATTTTTTCCATTCTGATCGACAGTACAAACAGTATTGTTGTTCATCAAAACCAATTCTTTAAACATCTGAGAAAAGCTGTATCAGTTATCGAGAAAATGCCGTAGCGTTTACCCAGCAGTTTGCGTGTAAAATTCAACATGATCCTTGATGATTTTAGACCATCTGCCGAATCATCAAACTTCATTGCAGTTCTTGTGTGGAAAATCGAATTACAGATGTAGCTTGATCTTAATTCGCACAGTTAGTACGATCTGAGGCCAAAACGAGCTCTCTTCATAGGTATTTATTGTTTCATAGCAAGGTATCCTTTCCAAATCATCAATGATTCATCTTTGGCAATATTCTGCTCTGGTGTGTAAACAGTATAAAACCTACAAACGAGTGCATCGAAAAATGGTTTTATTTATCAGAATGAAATCTCTGGTATTAAGGCAGTTTCAGGTATGGCATCATTACCAATAAAATGTAGAAATTTTTCCAGTAAACTAAAATGGTTTTCAGACATCATTTTCTTTATGTAAAGAGTTTCCAGTAGGGTTTCGTTGTCCAGTACATAATTTGTTCCGCTATCTGGATAAAATCTTGATTTATATTTACTGCAAGAAATATCATGAATTCTTCTAAATTTATCTCCACCCATTTCTTCAAGCGTGACTTGCGATTTACGTTTGGAGCATTTAGTAGTTTCTCAGCTTATTGTTTGGATTCCAAAATAATTGTGTCAATTAAATCTGTTGTCAGGAACATCTGGAAATAGAGAAGAGGATTTTCAATGTCTTTTATTGACTTATTACATCCCGGTATCCCACTTGAAATAATCCTGAAACGCTTTAAAACTTCTTGATTGACCGAAAAAACGCAGAATTAGCATGCTTACTAGTGCCGTTTCTGTCATTACTATTTCCTCCATCTGATTCGTTGTCTTTAGATCCTTCGTCTTCGATTTCAAGCTCAATGTCATCGTCAGTACTTGGTTGATCCTCAGCACTAAAGAACTAAAATTTGCTGTCTCTGACTTCTTTTACGGATAAACTTTTTTTTTTGCTATTGATGGATATGTTACAAGGCGTGAAATAATTTCAGAAATATTTTTTGTGATATAAAAAATAAGTTTTTTTATACATAAAACGCGAAAATTCGAATGCAGATTGTTGAAAATATATAATGATTAGGTCGTAATTGGAATTCATAGACGATGTATTAAAATTGACGGAGAACCATGAAAAATTTATTAAAATTTTTCATTCCAAAATCTGTAATTTGCACAGATTTAGGGCTGTTGCACCACCTTTTGTAAGTAAAGTGTTTTTTATTCTCTTCTTATCTATTTTTCTGACACACAGTTCAGCATAACTATAGTGATGATGTATGCGATAATGTAATGCAGTTACATCGAGGATTGTAACATTTAGAAATTCCATGAAAAATAGGGTTTTGCATCCTTTTTGTGTGATTTTAGACCTACGGTACCTTCCTGACTTGAGCAGTGCTAGGGGTTTAGTAAAGTACATATATACTTTGATTGAATTTTGCTAAATTGGTTAGAACCATGTCTTTACATTTAGACCATATATCGGGTCTACCATGTTTCAGAGCGCTTTTATTTCTATAAGACGAGTTAACTGGGGTCAATCGATCATTAGCCCTGTAAGTCTTGACGAGCATAGTCAGGTCAACGGGTAAATGGGTAAGTTAAATTTTCAGCTGCTTGAAAAGATCCAATCCCAAGAGAAGTTTCAAAATTAAAAAGTTTTTGCTAATAAAGATATTTTTGTGTTATTAAATTAAAATATTTTTGTCCCGGTTTTTTTAAAAATGAACCGGTTTTTTGAATAAAGTTCATGGCAGGTTTTCTTATAATAGAAAAATATAAACAATTTTATAGTTTATAACAGTAAAAGTATATTATTAATCAATTCAAAGTCTTAACGTTGAAAAGATAATTTTTTTTATTTCTGAATTAGAAAAATCAATTTGTATATTTATGAACAAGTAAAATAATAATTAAATAAAATAGGAAATAATTAAGTAATTAAATTATTTTAGAAATCTAAATTGTATTATTTTTATTTAAAATATCGTTCTTCACATTTATAATATTATTTGATGAATTTTGAAATAAATAAATTTTATTTATTATTAAAATGATGTTTTTTTATAGAAAAAATCAATCATTTGTTTCTAACCAAACATTTTTTATAGCTTTTAGAAGTTTTTCCCATGCACGAATATGTAGATCAGAGAAATCAGTTACTAAAAATTTGTTAAAATTCATAAACGTTTTACAAAAATCATCAAAGTCCTCTTCAGTTATATCTATTTCAGTATGAGCTTTGTTTATTTTGATCAAAGCGGTTTCAAATTTATTTTTATCATCACAAATATTAATTAATTCAAACAAAGCCGTGTCCATTTTATCAGAATGACTTATAAATTCTTCTTTCTTTTCGTAGTGAAAAAGGTTCCTAGTATTTGGATTAGTAAGAAGCATCGTTGAGAATATCTCATACATTATATTTAATCCTTTTTCCTTCGCTTTTTCATGTAGAATTTTGTATGAATATTTTACTATTTTAGCTTCCTCATGACTAAGAACCATCCTTTTTAAAAAAATTTATATTAAATTACTGTATGTAAAATGGCAAAAATAAGGCACGCCTTATTTTAAAAAAAATTTGATTTAAAAAAATTATGCGCTGCGACTTATCTCCCCGATTTACTATGAAATCAAAAATCATGTTATAATATATATGTTTAAATCGGTCAATTCCTCAGTATTTTCCATGCTATCTGAGTTAACCGAAAATTCATCGGTAAATTCAGCTATCTCATAATTTGAATTTTCTTATTTGTGGAATGTAAAATAGGTGCTTTATAAAAACCACTTTTAACACAATCTACTTTCACATCATTCCATGATTCAATGATTCATTGACATAATTCACTATAAGACGCCCTTTAAATTGTACTACATCTTTTGAGTAAATGTGTTTCATTTACCATCCACTTATTCTAATTTTCTAACAATTTTGATAAAAATCATCCATTGACTGAGAGATTTATAGGCTGCCAATTGTTAACAAGTTTTGACTATAACCTCTTCAGTTATATGGGCTCGTTTAGAGTCCAAAATCAGCAATGACGCAAGATTAAAAAAATTAGGCCTTTTTTTCTAAACTTTATCAAGCCATTCTTTTATAATTTAGCTTAACAATTATTCCTCTTGGAAATTTTTCTTTTCTATGGAACGTGTTTCTTTTAAATATCACTATTAGAGGGAGCTTCCTACCATCTGCAGTTATAGAAAGCATTACCATGAAATTGGTTTTTTCATTGCCAGTGGTAATAAGTCTAATGCTCTTGGCCCCTTTTTGTTCAACTGTGCTATTGCTGAGAACATCAAAACTCACCTGAGCCGCATCCGTATTACCTAAGTGTTTATGCTCTACGCTATCTTTCTTTTCTCCAAAAAATCTTAAAAATTCACCAGCCTTGATTTCCAAATCTCTTGGAAGTCTTTGGCCGACTTACAGGGTTTAAACCCCATTTTCATTTATGTAAATACTTTTGCATTTATTATTTTTTTAACCCGTTTTTTTAATAAATGAAGATGTGTGTGTGAATTTGGAACATCTTTATAAAATCTTAAAAATGCATTCCAATTATGAAACAAAGTAAGAAATTTGATCTTTCTTAGATTGAAGATTTAGTATTTAATGAAAGAAAAGGTGAGTTGTTGATGTATGGATAGGGATTTGTGAGGAAGTATTGAATTTAAGATGTAGAAATTTGCATAAACATATTATTTAATTAATCAAATTACATAAACTCTATAAAGAACATTAAATAATCATATAATAATTAGTTTAAAAATTAAAAATACTAAAAACAGTTCACTCATAAAATTTAAATTAATTAATATTCCTCATCTCTTGTAATATATTTCTGAATAATCCGGCAGTCTTCAGGTGTAATTAATATACTTCATTGTTTATTAACCCATTTAAATATTTAGCTGTTCTAGCTTCTTCTCCTCTAAGCAAAGAATTCCATTTACTAAACATATATTAAATGGGATTGAATTGGAAAGTATATGGAGGTAAAAATTTCATTTCATATCCAGCCTGTATAATAATCTAATTAATTTCGCCATTTTTATGAAATGGTACATTATCTAAAACAAGTACATAATTCGTCAAATTTTTTTGTCGGATCCATTTCAAAAGATCTAAGATATATTATTTTAATTTTATTGCATTGTACGCTTGATTTCGCTGTTTAAAAAATATCTCACCACTTTTATTCATGGTGCAACAAATAGAAAAATATTGCGAGATCTTATACCTGGTGCTGTAATTTTCGGTGTTACACCTTCCACAGCTCTTTCATATTTAGATCTCATGCATATATTAAATCCGACTTCATCTCTAAAAAATATATTCCTATCATCTTTTTCTTATATTAAATCTTGAAACATTTCGGAATCATTTCTGAATAATTTCTTCTAATTTTTTGTACTTCTTGTGAGATACTTTTTTCAGTAACCACTTTCAATTGTTTAAAAGTGTGGTGAAATTCTTTAAAAGCCTTATCAATAATTGTTAAAGATACTCGAAGTTACAAATTGTCAAATATTAATTGACTTAAGGTCTTAAGCGTAATGTCGCATTTTGCATCGACTTTATAACTAATTAAGTTTTTAATATCATCAATTATTTTAGGTGATTGTATTCTACCACGTTTATTTTTTTCAATACGTCCCGTGATTTTATAAATACTAATAATACTTTGAATAGTAGTTTTGGGTAGATCGAAAGAGGAGATATGATATCAAGAGCTTTGCCTTCTTTGTAATTTTTTATAATTTAACTGCTTATTTCATTTGAAATCTTATTTTTATGTGATATTATGAGCATTATAAATATAATTAACAAAAACGAAAATAGTTTTTTTAAAAAAAACAAAAATTGGGATAAAACCCTGTATGTTCTAACACTTATGGTCAGTCCGTTGCGTTTCATAAATTTATCGAACTTACTAGCCCCTGGTTTTAATTTGGCTACCTTTTTAGAGTCAATACTTTATGAAATCATAGTGGCTTTTCTTTTATCGAAGAAACTGAAACTTGCATCATCTTCTGTCTTTCTATATACACCTAGTTCTTAAGCACCGATTCCAATACTAGACAAAGTATATTTCCTCGTCTTCTGAAGAAGCTGCATAGATTCTGAACTAATAAAAGCTCATTTTATCTTATCTTATCTTATTCAATTCCTAATCTGCTTCTCGTCGATAATATAAAATCAAGAAGTCGACCTGTTGCCATGCTCCTCTTCTTATTTCACCACTTTGATTTTTTCGTGTACAGAATAATGCGTTCTAGTCATTTCCATGAAGGGTTAAATTAATACGCAACTTATCTGCTAGTGCGGCCTATCTGCGAGATTTAACGGTTGATGAACTCAGAAGAATCAGCTGATGTAGTGAATTAAATTAACAAAGATGACATCAATTTAGGAATGTCTTATTAAATTTGATGATTTTAGCTGAAATTTGTTAAGAAAAATTTACTGTTTCTTTAAAGTTGTGCTAATAAATGTTATTTCTGGTAAAAAGAGTAGACTTATAGAGCTTTGTTGATAAATTAAAACTTGTCTTGTAATTTTATTCCACAATTACTGCCTTAACTTTTAGCCCTGAATATTTCTTAAGTTGTTTAGTGAGAACGACCTATGATCAATTATAATCTATAAAGATTTAAAAGTTTGTCTATTCTGTTGACTTTAATAGAGTAAGTAATAATTAAATTTAAGGTGGCACAAAAAGACTTTTTGTCAAACTTATTTGTAAAATTTTGTATTTTTATGTTTTCTTTTACTTCAAAACAGCACAGAAAAAATATCATGAATATATGACTTAATTTAGTACTGCCTCATCGACACTGAAATTTAAAATCATTCCGAATATGTGTATATATAGCACACAGCAAATGCTAGTAGCTTCTGATAAGCACAAGAAAGTTCAAGAAATATTTATTCAATTCTTGAATGTTCTATAAGATTCTTAGAAGCTTGCAAGAGACTCTAGAAGTTTTAATTTTTAGATAAATAGCCAGGTTGACGAGCGCCTTTCGATTTAGTTACAAAAATCAATTTTTACAAGATAAAGTGTTGCGCCATCTAAATATCACTTATTTAGTTATGACTACTAGGTTAAAAAATCTTGTGTCATTTAAATAATGAACCATCTAAAGATTTTTCTAAACGAGTTCTTTCAACAGCGACAAATTTTTTGAGTGTATACTTTCATTTACACAAAATTAATAAAAACTTTAAGAAAGATGCTATTTCTGATTTCGTGCAAAGACTGTTGAGCATCTGAGATATAGCGCGTATCCATAGGGCTGATAAATGGGATATCATGATAAAGATGGAAGCATTTATTGATAAGTAACCAGAGGTTGAGAAGATTGTTATAGGAAATGAGAGATTTGACATGCAAAAGAAGCTGACTTTGTTAGTTTTACTTGGTCCATCTTTGACATCGCACACATCAATGCTTACATTATAATCAGATTTGAAGAATACAGTCTTTTCTTGCATAATCATGGAACTGGACTCAAAATGGTAATGGGAACTGAAAAACAAAACATTGACAAAGAAGGACAACGATTTCAAAAACGGAAGAATATGTTGCTTGAAAGATAAGGACAGGAATAAAAAACGATTTTGTTGTAGTCCATAACCGTGCTGACCTATCAGAACCAAACAGAACTGATAGTTCAGAAAAGGAAAATGTCAAACATTTCTTTTCAATACCGATCAAATCGACATCAATTCTTCCCAACTGACTTCGCTTGAAAACTGTCCGTTTGGTGTCCCCATTTGTATGCTTTACTCTTGATCGCGCTGGGATAATTGATACACAGTTAGTTCACATTCTTGCTAAGACCAGAGTTGGTTATGCAGAAGCAAAAGAGGTTTGCTTTGTCAACCAGTAGCATGCAAAGAACTATTTAAAACATTGATCCGAAAAGCAGTTGATATCCAAGAAAGGTTTAAAGTTGATGGTTTACTAGTAGTCCATTTTGATCGAATGTTACTTCCTGTAATAAATGGTAGTCCAGAGCAGGAAGATCTTGTTGCTATTCTCGTCTTCTGATTAGGTGTTGAGAAGCGTTTGAGTAGTCTAAAAGTTAAACAAGGAACATTAAACATGAGTTAGAAGCGGTTGCAAATTTTTTTATAGGATTGGCGATTGACAGAAAAGATCTTTGCCATTACATTCGACACAACTCATGCAAACACAGGCCAAATAATTAGAACATTTGCCATACTTGAAAAGAAATTAAGTAAGAAGCTGATTTGGTTAGCGTGCAAACATCATATACTTGAGTTCATATGTGCAAAATCTTAAAAAAGACATTTTGCTGTAGTACAACTGCATCTGATGTGTTGCTACTCAAGCGTTTAAAAAAGTTTTGTCGAAAAATAAGATAGGCGGAC
>CAKKLC010012390.1:5007-29709 GCA_918559645.1 Ceratonova shasta | reverse complement strand
TTAGTAGATGTTACGATGTTCGACTGGAGCAAAATCACAAGCCATTAAAACAAGAAGTTATCACATTTTGTTCAAATATCTTACAAATCAAAAACAACTCCAGATATTTGCCACTTGAAGCTTACAAAGGACTTTTGATGCTTGATCTTATCTTCCTTGAAGGAATTCTTTCCTTAAGGTGCGTTTTTCGTGTTGCAGGAGCTTATCATTCTGCAAGGTGGATGTTTTAAAAAATCTACATTTTTAAGATTTATCTCTTTGGTCACCAATTCAAGCTGACTAAGCACGAGGACGGATCATTTGTAGAATTTGCTATCTTTGTGTCATCAATTTACATTAAAACTTATATTCAGTGTCCGATTATAGCAGACTCACCTCTGTATGATCTGGATTTCATTAAGCTTCTTATTGATCATAAGGAAGTTTCTCCTTATATTTCTAAGACTGCATTGAAAACGATTGGTCGACATCTCTAGTACCTTAATCTAGAAATCATTCATCTGGTTCTCTTTTAACAACATGTCTTAGTAGATGAAAGAAACAACCTTGCTATATGTTTAGGCAACTCACGTAGAAATCTTCTGATGAATATAAAGCAGAAAAGTGCATCTTCAGCACAAATGATCCTTCAGTACTTCAAAATTTGGCATTGAAAGATTTAATGACCTCGTCATCCCTGCTCTTCTTTAATGCGCTTCTGCTTCTTAAATTTTTTTTTATTATTGATGCTTACATCTGGCAACAAATCTTCATCCTTTTAGAACTCAACAGCAATGCTCTCTTATTTAATAGTTGTCAATTACTGTTCTGAGGCAGGGAATCGCACTGGCGTCATCATTCAACTAATCCTCACCCAAATTAGAAGAGCAAAAGCAGTAATTGCTCCAAATTATTCACTAGGATAGCAAAGAGTTTTTAAATGCCGAAAAATCAACTGTGTTAAAGAGATTGCAACTTGAAGGGTTACAGAACACGAAAAGTTTAAACCAAAATAATTTTCAAGTGTATTTTTGAAAGACGTACTTGGTACTACACTGCTATACATTCAGCTTAATGTGTCATGTAACTAGTATTATTTTACTGTTTAATTCCTACTGTGTAATATAATTGTTCTTTGTATATATAAACAGCTTTTTAAACATTAAAAAATGTTCATATAATGGAAAATTTTGAATACCATAAAACACCAGATAACAAGTTTTCCGAGACAGTATTCATAAGTCTAAATGGTGCGATATTTTGTATTTACATGTTTTTAATCCCAATGAACCAGAAAACTAAAATGCTTCTTATAAAAAATAAACTTTATTTTTTTTCATTATAAAGTAAAACACCCTAATACATATATTTTTAACTTAATATGTAATATATAACAATACAGAACAAATAAGAATTCTTCAAAAATTCAACCTAAATAAAAATTTATTTGCATTCTTCTGGTATAAAATTATTATTTTACATCCTTGTATTTTCCCATGTGTAAACATATCTCTTATGAAAGGTATAAATGACAAAATAAATATGTACAAGAAAATAATCAATAATCTAGCTAGCATAATAACCTAATTTGAATAAAATATTGGTGGCTTAAAGTATTCAAAGAAAACCCAATTAAACAGACTACAATTACAAGCCTTCATGGTTTCTAGTACTCTCACAAATAAACTATTTTTTAAACTTACATCCGTTACCAGGATGTAGTCTACTTAAAAATTTAGTAGACGATGGTGAGAATGCTAATAAATAATCTAAAAAATTATTATTTCTTTGATTTAATTATCACAACTGCCAAAAAATTTTTAAGAGCTCCAAAAATACCAGGATTTTTCTTGATTCATCAATATAATTTTATAGTCAAAATAGCAATTTTTATACTAACAGCTACTAAGATCTCTATATAACCTAATGGAATGTATATTAAACAGTAATATAAAAGAAATATATATTTCATAGTATTAGTTTAATAGTATCCGAGTAAAATGTATTATTTATAATTGAGAAAGTTTTTTATGTTTTGCCTGTAATTATTGTGTGATACTCTTACTTAGATAATTAAAAGGCATTAAATAAAAATGGTACACTTAATTCTTTTTTACAGGAATACCTTTCATAGTACGGTTTTGTAATTTTTAAAATATGGTGATTTTAAAAATGAACTGAATTCTGTTTATTGATTTAGTTTATTTTAATTAATAGGTATTGCTAGCTTAGAAATTTTAATAAATATGTATTTGGTTGTTCAACTGTGTCACATATGGTGATTTCGGCCTTAAAAATCATAAAAAGACAAATAAATAACAAAAAAATTTGTTTACTAGATTATAATTATGATTTTTAAACTCCTTAATGGGAAAACTAAACCGTAAATTTTATATCGCCTAGGTGCTTCCAATAGCCCCTTTTCAAATAGTAAGCTGAAATTCAGGGACCGATTAATTGTACAGTTATACTCTTTTTTTACCTTTGATTGTTTTATAAATGATATTGATTTAAAATGGAATAAGACCAAAAAAACTTTTTGAATGCTTTTAGGTGTTTACTTTTCACATAATTTTGTGTGAAAATATGTTAAAATTGCTTTATATTTTTTCTTAAAATAAAAATACCTTTTTTCCCCGTAATTTAATAATAAATATCTTAGTCCTTTACCTTTTAAATTTTTTAATTAGAAATAATCTTAACCAATTAAATCACAAAATTTTATATATAAATATATTTAATTTTAATCATTATAAAAGAAAAAATTTTAAATATATCTTTTGAAGTACCTGTTCTCAATCCACTCAACACGATGTTAATAATCCATATTATAAAATTTATTAAAAATGACTGTTTTACGGAAAAAAGAATTTATTAGGATAATTTATAACAATGTATATGAAAAAAAATAATAGTTTAAATATCCTGAAGTTGTTTACAAACAACTTTTAGAGTTGGATGAAATGTTTTCGTGTACTTTTAATGCATGTCCAGGTATATGATAATTAATTCCATATAGTAAGTTTTAACGTTCAAATTTGTATTCTTATGGATTATCAATGTCCAAGTAGTTTATTTTATTAAATTTTAGACAGCGTTCAAACCCTACCCTTAAATATTTATGTCGATCCCAACTACCCTGAAAGTAAACCTACTGCTAAGATTCCTCCCAACTATTTTTATATTAACAAGCTATGCGAAATTATAATGGTTGATGGAACTGTAATAGATTATACTTTTTACCTACAAAGAGTATTTGCAATTAAAATTTAGCATATACAAACTATTGCAGAATATTATTACTTCATTTATGATATTTTTTATGAAAATAATAAAAAATATTTGATAAGTCTAAATAGAAGACGTCAACCATCTAATACTAATACGCAACAAATTCAAAATCAGATTCCTTTACCTCAATTTCAAAATTTATGGTTCAAACCAATAATCAATCCCCTTCATTTGGTTCATTTACCAATAGATATGAACCAAATACTGTCACCACTAAATGAAAAACCTCTTACAAGTATCTATGTAAATTATTGTATTAGAAAAAGAGAAAGAAATTGTTACAGAATTGTCAAAACAACCAAAATGTAATTAAAATTGTTTGAATATTAAAGTTACCAAACCGGTTAGAAACATGAAACCTGGGGGATATTTTGATATTTTTGACAATTTTGACAAGAATTCTGCCAAAGTGCTATTAAAATCCTTGTTGGAAAAACAGACAGTAAATATTACTTTAAATAAATAGAGGAAAACATTCAATTTGGCAAATGATTTCAAGATTCTTCGTAAAAGCATCGACAAAATAAAAATGTTTATTGCTGGAAACAAAATTTTAAAATTTAATACAAAAGAAAACAAAATAAATGAAGAGCCTATAAAATCTAGGGAACCCATTCCAAATTCGGATTCTCCTGAAATGCTGGCTAAGGACAAGGCATACTCTGAATTGTATTTTTATTTATCTTATGCATTAAAAATAAAGAAAATAGACCAGAAATTTTATAATGAGGAGCTGAAAAAATTATCATCGGAACATTCTAATAGCCATACAGAAATGATAAGTTAAATACAAATATAATTTAATTTTAAATATAATGAAACATGATTACAAAAGTGAGTTTGATTCAAGGGTGGTAGTAGTAGTTGATCAAGAACTTTAAAAATACATTCTTCTTTGTTATTGCACAGTAGTGAAGAGACATTGGTTGCATGATTATTTATATTAATGTCATTGCATATAATATGGTGGTCTAGAAAATGTTCATAACATTTAACCAAATTATTTTCTCTTCCGTATAAAGCATTAAGAATTTTCAGTTTTTTGCCATTTTTACAATACAAAAGTACTTGGTCATTTTTACATTTAACTACAAATGTTAAAATTATAAACTTGTTTGAACAACTGAAGAAGATATTGTAGGAATATTAAAAATATAAAATAATAATAATAACATAGCTTGTATTTATAAGGAGTGTGAAAAGTAGTAACTCTAAAACACAATTATTAACATTATATTAAGATAGGGTTTAAATTATAATAAAATTTTATGGTACATTTTTAACAATAAAGTTGAATAATTAGTATCTATTAATTATGTTTAATATTTGTCACCCCAAAACAACACCACTATCAATTTTTTTATTGATTTAAATTATTTTAAAATACAAAGTTTTGAATAAATTAATAATAAATACCATAGATATTCATATATTAGTATTCTTACTTTAGTAGTAATTATATCAATAAAAATTAATTTGTAAACATTGTTTTTATCCTGTTTGCACCTTGTGGAAACCCATCAGTATAAATTTAAATATTACTTTCTAAGTTGTAAACAAATCTCTGTCGTTTAAATTTTTTTTTCTGATTAGGTTACTATATGAATACAATAAAATTCATTACTAAAAGATTTTACATGCACAGTACATAAAATTTCTAATTTTCTTTAATGGTTATAAGGTATTTTATCAATCCTGTTTAGGAATAGAATTTTTTGAAGCTTATCGTAAGGCATATTGAAAATGATAGTGGATTCTTATTTCTTAGGTAAATAATACTTAATTGAGTTATAGATAAAGCAAATATGTTTCTATTGATAGATTAGAATTAAGATACAGTCTGCCCTCTAAATAACGAACACCCACGGTGACTTTTTTTCCAAAGTGATTGTTAAAAATAATGAACAATAATATATAGTTAAATTATAAATAGACAAAACAACAATAAAATATTAAATGTTAAAAAAACCGCCAAATTGGATAAAAACAACCAAATATTATTTAAAATCAACTTTTTATTCTTTTATTTTTAAATAGTCAAAAATCGTATTAAATTTTTTGATTCCACAAATGTCAACTCCAGTTTTAAAAGTGTAAAAACTGCTTATTAATTTGGGCTAGGTTTCCACGAGATAGAGTTTAATATCTTTCAGCCGATCCCAAAATTCCTGATTTGTAAGTTTGCCGATGTAAATAGACGATTCGTCTTCTTCATTTCCGTCTTTAAGATCTTCAACTTCAGAAACATATTTACCTTTAAAATTTAGCATGTAGTTCAGCAAATACCTTGTCTTTGAATATATATTTTGGATGATAATCTAAAAATATTAGAATCCTGCTCAACGGTCGGTGTGGCGTTTAATTTCGAAATATCCAACACATAGTTCTTCAATACTTTATTATAGCAATTAATTATAGTTTTCTTTGGAACCTTATTCAAAGAATCTATAGTCAGAAGAAGTGCATTGATCAATTTGAACTTCTTTACGATATCATAATATTTTTCTTCTGATTCTAGATCATCTTCAAGATTAAGTTTGTTGTTGAGCTTTCTTTTATAAATTGACTTAAAGGATTTAATTTTTTTCCTTTCTTCAGCGGCTGTATACGGAAAGTAAATAATTCAATGTTGCTATATTCGATGCCGACCAAGAGAACTAGAGGATTATCCAATTTTAGCAATATTTTCCTACCTTCCGATTTTATTTCATTCGTTCAAATCATGCAGCTATCTGCATAAAATATAGGGTTCTCATCCAAGCTTTTTAATTGAATTCATAAGAAATGGGTATCCTTTTAACATATAGATTGTTAAATTCTCTCGAGCTCTTTGATTTCCCAATAAGGAGAGGTTTTATCTTTTCTTTTGTCATACTGACACAAAACAATAATTTTAAGCAATCTTTACTAAACTTTTCACTAATCTAATTCTCATCAGCGTAGCATAGACTACTAGTTGACCTGGCTTTATAGAAAAAGCCCGTCTTATCACATTTGAAAACATTTTATGGTTTATAAGTCTTCAATTTTTTGAAATATACTATCTTAAGTTCTTCTATATTGTTGTCATTAACCATGCTCGATTCGCCAGAGATTTTTTTAGAGCTAATTTGATGTCTTGTCTAGAAGCTTTTATTATAGCCATTAGAAGCACAAAAAGTTTTAAGACTACATGATTCGGTCATCTTTAAAGCTATATTTTGCAGGTCTACATCTTGAATTGTTACCAACTTTCTTCTTTTTATTAAAATCAATTCAAACATTTTGCAATAAAAAAATACTAGTTCTAAAGCTAGTCACAACATTTTTGGCGTTTTTTCTTGCATTATATTCTAACAGCTTAACTCTGTTCTATAAAATCTCGTTCAAAGTACCCAAAAAGGTACACCCCACACCTTTTCAAGATCTTACTAAAAAAGCAATCGATTTTTAGATTCAAAGTCTATGATTGCTATTTTATCTGCAATTGAAAGTCTTAAGCTTCTTTTTTTCTCGTTAAGTTTTGACATTTTGGGGATGGAATAAAATAAAAACTTTTATTAATAGAATTTCGGAAACTTTCGTTAATAAAAGTACATTCTGTTCGTTATCTGAGGTAAACTTTTAATGTAACATATCTTAGAGGTAATAAAAAAAGAACTGGATATTCGTTAATTGAAAGTGTTTGTTATTCGAAGTAATCAAAAAAGCACTGAATATTCGTTAGTTGAAAGTGTTCGTTATTTGAGGTAATCAAAAAAGAACTGAATATTCGTTAATTGAAAGTGTTTGTTATTCGAGGTAAACGAAAAAGCACTGAATACTCGTTAATTGAAAGTGTTCGTTATTCGAGGTAATCAAAAAAGCACTGGATATTCTTAATTGAAAGTGTTCGTTATTCGATGGTAATCGAAAAAGCACTGGATGTTCGTTATTCGAGGTAAACTTCCAATATTATAAATCTTCTAGCTAATCAAATAAGCACTGGATGTTCGGTATTTGTAAGTTTTTGTTAATCGAGGTAAACTTCCAATGTTATAAATCTTCTAGCTAATCAAATAAGCACTGGATGTTCGTTATTAAGAGTGTTGCCTGTATAAACAGTACTATTAATACTAAATAATCTCATTTTAAGAAAATTTTATAAAATGTTTGAATTAGATTATCATTTTAATGTTATCATAATTAAAATAATTGCAATTACTTCAAAAACTATAGAAATCCAACCCATAAATATAGATTCTCCCATTGTCACTCCTTTCACAGTCAGATCCTTTATAACGTATTGAGTAATTGTAGCCATTGTTCCGATACCAAATAAAACTTAAAATATATAAAAATTTACGTCCGACTGTTGATATAATAATCGTTATGTATTTTATTATACCATAACAACATTGTAGTGGGATAAATATACATGCAACAATAATATAACAAAATATTGAAACAATAACAGTAAATCTGATAACATTCGAAGCTTTTCTTATTGACTTTTCTAATTTTATAGATTATTTGTATACTTTGAATATATTTAAAAACATCAATCAATATAAGTTCGCCTGTTTTGATTGCTATAGAACTTTTAAAAATGGTTACTAATTGGAACTTCGTGTAAACCAACTAAAATTACATAAATTTTAATTACGTGCTATTTCAGTAGCAGCCGTTAGCTTTTCCTCTAAACTGAATGCTACTATTTAATATATATGTACTTTCATAAGTAGAACCATCAAAAAACGTCGCTATAATTATAAATAGAATATTTACAAGGATTTAAATATCCCAATTCTTCATAGCATTTAGTAACTGGATCCGTTCCAACAAACTTTGCTACGCAACCCACATAAAGACCACCATTGTAATGCAATTTTGGAATGAGAAGAAATGCATTTTTGTCATATTTTACAAAATTTTGAGCACTGAAACTTAGAGCCATTATTAAACCCGCTAAAATATTTGCTATTCCAGCAACAATTAAAAATATCGATTGACAGCACACCTATAAGATGTAAATTATTACATACCATTTTAAAGATATTGTTTAAAGTGAGAATTTATCTTAAAAGATAATTCTATTATGATTTAAAAAAATAGAGATGATTATAAAATCATAAATAAATGAAATTAGCATATTTAGGTGATATTTTGTTAAAAATATTCAATCATGTGATATTTAAATTTTATAAATAAACAAATTTTACAAAAAGTTATTGTCATGTTATGAAAAAATCTTCTGTGTACATAGATAATGGTAATCTGATATTTTAAAGTATAAATATACCTGATTATTGTTGAGAATACAATGCCTAGTTGTTTAATACATATATTATATAAGGTTTCTATTAAGTGTTAAATACAACTATTAAGATAGTAACAATTAATTATTATGAATGAAATGTTTTAAATAGAATTAGTACATAGTTTAAAAGTATAAAAATGTTATTTATCATTTAACCTATGTATTCTTAAATTTATTGTTTAATTTTATAAAAAAATAATAAGTACAAATTACAATGGGTTATACAAGGGCATTTGTCTTAAATTCAGTTTATTTAATTTAAATATACCAATTAGGCTAAAGTACATTTTGGGAAAAATTTTCGTACACCTTCGTAATAATGGCGGGTGGTGATTTCTTATTTAGTATTACTTTAGAATAAATAGACGAATTATTTCGTTTTGAACATTTGCTGAATGATAATTTAACATGTATCAATTTTCTAAAAAGCTTAAATTTATTACAAAATAATTTTAAATGTACAATATGTAACGACTGCATGACAACTTATAAGCAACATGGCAAAGATGGTTTCATTTATAATTGTATTGAATGTAAAAAAAATTATCAATTAGAAATAATTCATTCTCTCAAAATTCTACCCTTTGATAAAAAAAATTTCAATTATTTAATTTTACACCAACGATATTACAAATTATGAGCTTATCATAAAGCAATTTTAATTGTCAGCAAAAGTAATGCTTGCGATTGGTTCAATTTTATAAGGGATGTATACATTAAATACTATAATGGCAATAATGATATTATTGGTGGATATGGAACTATTGTTCAAATAGATGAAACCAAGTTAGTAAAAAGAAAATACAATGTTGGTACTTATTAACATTTTAATTTAGGAAGAATTATTGCAAATCAGGACTATTGGATAGTGGGCGGAATTGACGAGTTGGGCCAAATGTTTATGCATTTGACAATTATCAGAAGTAGAGAAATTCTGGAAAGAATTATTTGCGAGAATGTTGCGCCCAAATCTATTATATTATACCGACGGTTGGGCTGGGTACAATATATTGACGGATCTTGGTTTTCCCCACTCGGTCGTAATACATGATCGAGAATTTATTGTTTTGGACTGGACACACCCTCAAAAAATTAGTAATAAAACACCAGAATTATGTGAGGAATATATATGTGAATATCTGTTCAAAAAAAAAGTTATCAGAAATGTTACTAAAACATACAATTTTATCTATTAACTCAATATATATTTAAATTGAATTTTATAAATATTGAAAAGTACAGTCTACCATTATTACGAAGATATACGAAAGTTTTCCCGAAACTGTACTTTAGCCTCTTCTATGTACGTAGATAATGCTACTCTGATATTTTAAAGTATAAATATACCTGATTATAGTTGATAATACAATGCCTAGTTATTTAATACATATATCAGATAAAGTTTCTATTAAGTGTTAAATACAACTATTAAGATGGTAAAATTAAATTATTATGAAGGAAATGTTTTAAATAGAATTAGTACATAGTTTAAGAGTATAAAAATGTTATTTATCATTTAACCTATGTATTCTTAAATTTATTGTTTAATCTTATAAAAAAATAATAAGTACAAATTACAATGGTTTATACAAGGGCATTTGTCTTAAATTCAGTTTATTTTATAAACATATCCCAATTGATTGTAAAATTTGTGAATTTTAAGCGTGATTCATCCATTATGGTGTTTCTTCAATTAAGAATTATTAATTAATTATTTAAAGATATTGAAGTAGGAGAATATAAGGAAAAATTAAATTAAAAGGATATTTTTTTTAATCTATTTTTTGATATTAAAACATTATAGAAACGTTGAAGATTATTATTTTGATTTTTAAAGAATAAAGTTTAATTTTTACAGAAGCCTTAAATTAGTAAAATGTTTAATTCTAAGGTATATGATTTATATATCGATTAATTTATAAAAAATTTTTAAAGATAATTAGATTAATGATGTCGATATTAATTCATAATATTTTTTTTTCTTTAATAAAGTAATATTTTAGAAGTAACATGATATGTTCTACATAAATAGAATAAATTACTATTATGATATTTAATCAGGAAGTAATCTAATTTAAATACAGTAAAAAGTTTTATATTACTAGATAACATGTTTAAGACTTAGTTTATTAATTATATTTAAACTGCATTATAATAATTTTGTTAGTTTCTTTCTATATAATACAAGAATACTGTGTTCTTAATATTTTTTTCTAGCTTAGAACGGTCAGCACCAATTATTATTGATGAAATAAGAATTTTAGTTCAATAGCTAATTTTCAATATCTATTAATGAAAGTTATTTAGATTATAACCAAAATTATTAGAATATTTAGTAAAAGTGGATTTAAGCCCCCCTAAAAAATAAAACATGTTTAATTTAATGGATAAATTCGTCTATAAGCTAAAACTATACTGGCAAACACGTTTTCTGATCTTTTTCTTAAAAAAATATTCACATATGTATTCCGAAAGATGGTTTTTCTGTTAGTTCTTTTTGATAAGGAAATGTTAAAGCCATTTTTATCGGTTTTCAATGTGTTGAGTATGCACTAAAAGGATCAGTAGTTTTAACAAAGTTTTTACTATGATAAACTGATACATGTTAAAATCCGCTTTCTGCAAGATTTGAATAACCACGCCAATAATCGGTTATTATCCGAAAGTCAGGATCAACATTGCGCTTAATATTTGCATTCCTTTTGTTTGAACAAGCTAGGAAAATTTGACCTGTATTTCGACAAACACCTCTCAGTAACCATTGTGTTGATTTTACTCTGCCAATATTGTATTTTTGTCTTACAACGGCAGTTTCATCAATTCCAAAAGTTAGGCCTAAACCGCCAATAAGATTGTTCTTATCCTCAATGTCGCATACAACTACCTCTCTTATAAATGAAAACCAGTCAATTACTTTGCAACTGTTGACTTTGGCATCGAAAGCAGTATCTTTAACTGAACTACCACGCGACAATTCGTATAAAATTCATGTTATTTCATTAAAGGTTAGGTAAGAACCTTCAAAAAACGACCCTATACGTATTGTTTGATCAGTATGTGGGCATACCTTTTAAGTGTACATTCAAAGTTCTTCATCTTTGCACTTTTTGCCTTACGTAGCATGGGAAGTTGCAGTAATCGCACGTCAATTTTGATGATAAAAGTTAGTTCTCACGCCGCTATTCTTGAATTTTCGATTCTGAAAGCATTATTTTGTAAATATTCATCATATTTGTTATTAATTCGATTGCTTGAAATTGAATTTTTAGGGGGTGGGCGTAAACTCAACTTTTCCCACAGTTTTTTTTATAATTTTAGTCCCTTTTGTTAAATTTACGTAAAAATGCATTATTTTATTCATAAAAAAATCCATGATTTTTATTAATAATAATTTATTATTATCGTCTTATTTGTATAAATATTTTATTTTTGTTAAAATCTCAAGTAACAATCAATATCTAAATATAAATGAATCTTCACGGCATAATATTATACCTATTATTTAATTATAAATGCATTTTTATCGAATTATTTGTATAAATTGATTATTTCAATAAAAAAACTCTGCATTTTTTAATTAATTATTCCATTATTTATAAAATTTTATTATTTCTTTAAATTAATTAATCAATAAAATAATTAATTATTATTTGTAACTGTTATCCCTTTTATTAATCAAATTCATCAAGTTATTTTTATAAATTTTTTATTACATGAATAAAAAAACTTCTCCGCTATAAGTTATTAATACCTGATTTATACTTTATTACATAGTTTCATTCATTTGAAAATTAATGACAAATACTTTTCAATAATAAGTATATTAAAATTACAGTCAGACCTCGGTTTTTGCATATAATTATGTTTGCATAATTACTCGTTTATTGCATATTTCAAATGAATTTTTTCATCTCAAGTCCATTTTTTGTTTAAAAAAGCGCTGTTTTCTTCATAAAACCTTGTTTTTTGCATATTCTTTCCTGAAAATTTCCAAAATTCAAATCATAAATTCCGTTTTTTGCATATTTCAATATTTTTGCAAAAACATCATAAAAACATAAAACATGGTCAAACCTAAAAAAGTAAACAAACCACTCACTCTAAAACAAAAACACAAAATTTTGAAAAAAATAGAAAAAAAACACATAATCAAAAAGAACTTTCACTTTTCTATCAAGTTGATCAATCAACAATATCCAGAATATTTAAAAATAAATCGAAATACAGTAATCTTGATAATTTTATAGAAGATAAGCATAATTTCAGGGCTGGAAAACACGATAATCTGGAAATTCTTCTTGTAAAGCATATTAAACATCCAAGAGCCGAAAATTTCCCAATATCTAAGGATATTATTATACAATCGGCATTAAAAATAGCCAAAGAATTGAATATTAAGAATTTTAAGACTTCTTATGGATGGTTTGAGCGTTTTAAATCTAGGAAGAATATTGATAGCTATAAAGAATCAGGTAAATCAGAAAAAGTCGACAAGAAAGTAGTTCAAATGTGGGAACAGAGTACTCTTTCTAGTCTTCTTTCAATTTGACCCATCTGAGATTTACAATGCGGATGAGACAGGGTTATTTTTTGAACTTTTACCATCAAACACATACAATGAGAAGGGTGCATCAAATAAAACAAAAAGAAACAACAACAAAATAAATACTCTTTTGTTGTGTACAAATATGACGGAAGACTTTAAAATGAAGCCATATTAATTCGGAAACTCAAAAAAACCGAGATGTTTGAGAGATATCAAGAACTTGCCAGTAAAATATTTTCTAAAAAAGTCCGCATGGATGACATCCTATATTTTTGTTGAATTTCTAAAATATCTCTTTAACTACATCAACGGAAAAAATCGAAGAAAAGATGCTTAATTATCGATAACGCTCCAGTTCACAAAATATTAGAGGCGGAAAAATTCGATATGTTAGAAATTATTTTCCTTCCGCCAAATACAACAATAGTTTTACAACCATTAGATAATAGAATATTCCACATTTTAAATGTCTATAATAAATATCTAATTAGATCATTAATCCAGAAGTTTAAAATAAAAGAAAAAGTTAAAATAGATCTAAGAGAATCCATATTTTTAATACAAAATTCGTGGGATTCTTTAAAGCCAAAAACAATTCAAAATTGCTTTAATAATGAATTTAAGAATGGTAAAGAGGAAGAAATTATCCTGGAAAACGATTATTCAGTACAAGTAGAAGAAAACTTATTTGCAGAAATAATTAATGATCCTACACTTTTAGATGAAATAGATGAGTCAATGAAAAACGAAGATTTATTTGAAGCACTAAACATTGAAAAACTTATAGATTCATATAAAGAGCATTTTGATCAGGAAATACATCAGGATGAAAAAAGTGAAGAAAAAACTAATAAAATAAAAATAGAAGAAGCGGTCAAAGCATTGAGATTATTAAAAAAAAATCTTCTCTCAAAACGAAAAGACAGATGGAAATGATTCAAAAAATATAAGAGAACTTGAAAAATTAATTTATCAAAATAGGAAAAGAAAGAGTAAACAGAAAATACAATTTGACTTCAATTTTACAATAAAAAATTAATTATTTCATATTTTTTGTTTTTTGCATGTTATCTTATAAAACCAAAATATGTAAAAAACGGGGTCTCACTGTATTTGTATTTTATAAATTATTTAAATCATAAAAGATATTAAATTTTTTTACATTTACAAATACATTTTTTATGCATAAAATGGTAAAATTAATTTTATTTTATTTATTAGTTTAATTCTATCATATATTTAATAATTGAATACATTATTTCATTTATAAAATAATTAATAATAATTTTTTTTTGTTTATTAATTCAATTTTATCAAATTATTTGTGTACCCTGTTCTTTGGTTATAGGCTACGATCTAAGTAGAGTTAAAAAATTTTTTTTTGCCCAAAAAGCTCATAGTAAAAAAAGAAAAAAAAATGGGTATGATTATCAATTTTACAACAATATTAATTTTTATTTTTAATAATCTTCATCTTCACTAGCAAAATTTTTTTCATCAATAAAAATATCAACTAGTTGTTCTCGAATCATTTGATCTTTATCATTTAATTCTTCTTCTTTATTTTCTGCCTCTTCTTCTTCCTCATGTCCATAAAATTGAATTGTTGTCATTTAAAATCCACTTATAATTGCTGTCAAAGAAACTGCTTTCCATGACTCAGATATCCATGTACAAATTTTTTCACATAAAGCTCGTTTTTAATTTATAGATTTAGTGTATTGCTTGTAGCCACTGACCATCCAATCTTCCCAATGATGTCGAAGATGAGCCTTAAATGATTTACTGACAATAATATCTAAAACTTGCAGCTTCTTTGTTAGTCCTCCAGGAATCATTG
Organism: Ceratonova shasta; assembly: GCA_918559645.1. NCBI lineage: Eukaryota > Metazoa > Cnidaria > Myxozoa > Bivalvulida > Ceratomyxidae > Ceratonova > Ceratonova shasta. The sequence continues at coordinate 14,775 of CAKKLC010012390.1, read as the reverse complement.
AGATTGAAGTTCCAAACGACGCAAATTTTGTTTTTACTTCTGCCGTACGATGACCTGGTGCAGAGTCAAGTATCAAGAGTGACTTTTGATGGAAAATTAAACCTTTTCGTTTCATCCAGACTTTATCGTGCCACAAATGAGTTTCAGTGGAAGTCATTTGAGACTTCATTTGCTGATATTATGATATTTGATGGAAACTAACCTGATGGCAAAGTTTTGCGTTAAAAAATCACATACGCTGGAAGTTTTGCACCATAAGCAGTTACAGACAAAACTACAGTAAAAAGAAATTTTTCTGCACCTGTTGTAATTATGTGGACGTCGTTTGAGCCTTTTTTATCAACAGTGAATTTAGATGGCATATCAAATGTGACTGGTACTTTATCCATATTGCCAATATGTTCAAGTGCATAATTTGTTTGTTTAGAGTCACATAATCAACAAAACTTTTCATTTTTACTCCCCAGTCTTATTGCAGTTTCTGACCAACCGAGCTAACAGACGGATAGCAAGCTTGTTTCTCTTCATAAAGCTAAAAACTCAGTATGCTGATCCTTTGAAATGATTGATTTTTGAATGTATGGCTAAATTTCGTGCTTCTCACAATATTGAAGTTCCTGAAACCATGAATCCTTGCTTTCTTTGTGTAAAAATCCATTCCTTTACCTTTATTTCCAAATCAGGTCACTGAATTGAGCGGATTCTCTTGACAACTTTAGTTTCTATATTGTCCTTAGACTCGATTAGATTTTTTTGAGACTTCCATCGCTTTATGAGAATAATATGTACATTAAAATGATTAGCATCCTTAGCAATTGATGATTCTTGAGCGTAATTAACAGCATCGAGCCTGAATCTCAATGTATAAGTCTTTCTTTTATTTTCTGACATAATTAAAGGATAATAAATTTGTTTTTAATATTTCAATTTCAATTTTTTTGGCGGGAGTTTCAAAATATTTTTTTTACTAAGATAGTAGCTTAGTAAAAATAACTTAAAAGTATTGTGCTGCAAAAAACCCTACTTAGCTAGTAGCTTATAACCAAAAAACAGGGTAACCTATTTCTCACGTTGAAAAATATTTTTCTTAGATTGGAAAAAACCCCTAATATTTCCTTATCCATTTTACTGTAAAATTTCAATTGAGATTTAAATATTAAATTAAACAATCAAAATTAATTGATAAAACCTGAATTTTTTTATTTTATCTGATGCATCAGGAATGAATCTTTGTATATTTCTAATATTATTAAACTTAACCAACATCCTCTTGTCTTCACCAGATCATATCTTTGAACTTTTTAATTTCCAATGATCTTTTAACTTTTAAATCAATCTTAACAATTAGATTTAATAGAATTGTAAAATACAGTGCAACTTTTAAGTAAGTAACGTACAGGGTGGTTTATTTTCTACTTGTTCGTTATTCAAAAATAACGAGCAAATTTTTTAAGCTAAGCAAAAATATCAAAATATTAAAAAGCAAATGTATTGAATACATGGTAAATCTTATTCAACTAGTTATTTATTAATTTTTATTAATATTCCTATCTTTTTTAAGAAAATCCAGTATTGTCTTAAATTTTTTGACACACCTATCAAGTACTTTAGACTTGAAAGAATAAAAGCTAGTAAGCAATTCAGGACAGGAATTAACCTAAATAAATTACTATTTCAATCATCCGATCATAAAAATCCAGACAGGTAGTTCATAATCATTCTTCCCAAGACCAGATGCCTGACTTGATTTGTTTTCGCAATATTCATTAGGTCTTTCTAGATATTCAATTTTCAACTAAACAAAAAGTTCTTCTTCTTTCTAGTTTTCTGAGTAGCTTTTAAAAGTGTTCCGATCTTGCTCGATTCAGGAAATGAAAATATAGATAAAACATTTATTAGAAAATTTTCTAGCGCCATTCTGTAACAATTAACAATTTTGTCTGCTGTCAACTCACTCCATGATTGGATTATCAAAATAAGTGCATCAAATATTTTAATCATCTTACAAAATCATAATATTTTTCATTCGACTCTGCATGGAATTTGATATTTATATTGTGATTTAGTTTTTTTAGTTAAATGTATTTAAACGATTTGATAAAGCCTTGATCAAATGGTTGTATTTTTGAAGTTTAATTTTTGGGAAGTAAAGCAATTCTATGTTGCTACATTCAACATCTACATGATGGGGAGCATTGTCTAATGTCAATAAAAATTTGTTGTTTCTCGGATTCATGGTCTAATTTAGATTGTTTAATCATCCATAAAAAATTCCTGTTCTCATCCATGCCTTTGTTTTGTGCTTATATTTAATTTCAAGTTGATTAAAATCTAAGTTTTTGAAACCTTTTGGACTCTTAGATTTACCAATTAACAATAAATTTAACTTTTCACCTGTCATACTAACACAAAATAATAAAGTAGCTATCTTTTTACTAAATTTGTCACTAATAAATCTTTGCTAACATGACAAACAGACTTCTAGCATACTTACACTAAAAAATAATCCATTTTGTGTTGTAATTAAAGATATCTTTTGAGTTATAAGATTGTATTTTCTCACAATCTCGTGTTTAAAGACTTCGATTATAGTAGAATGGACCTTACTCGACTCGTTACATACCGATTTCGAGCAAATTCGATGACTTCTTTTAAACTTTTAAGCCAACCCGGAGAAGAAACAAAATTTGTCATATCACACGAAGATAAGATTTTTAAGGCCATATTTTTGAGATTTTCATATTTAAATGTAACAAAATTACTTATCTTCAATAAAATCAATTCAAATAACTTATCAACGATTATTTTGTTTTTGTAATTTGTGATAATATTTTTCGGCTAACATTTCTATCAAAATTCTTAATTTTTTTTTTGTTATCTTTTAATAGACCAATTAGGCTTCATAATGGTATATCAAACTCCTTTGGCAGATCTCGCTGTGTTTTACGTTGATTATTTTTGCAAAAAAGAAGGGTCTTTTGTTTTTCCTTCATTGTTAATCTTTCCGTTTTTTTCTCTTATATTAACGTATTATAGATAGAAAAAAGTACTCCAAATTTGAAATCAAATGTTCGTTATTCAAAATGCTGTATGTTCATTATTTTTAATAATAATAATGGCAAGCCGACATTTCGCCGGTGACGAAATTTGGGACATTTTCCCCAGAAAAAGAAAAAAGAATTAATTATTAATTATATTTTAGCTCTTAAATGAGAATAATTAAGTCGACCAGAGGAAAGGAACTTTTGATTGCTGAAGACTTTGTGTACAATTTTGATACTAAAATATAAAGTGGAAAATTATGTAGGTATAAGCAGAGAGAGTGCACGGTAAGGGTTTTAACTGACGAAGCAGCCCAAGTCATAATCAAGAAACAACCGCAAAACTATTAGACGGATATACAGGATATTTACTCTTTAGAACAAAAAAATTAACTTTATGAAAAAGCCTGCAAAACAAAAGAATCATTTGAAGATGCATTGGCAGATTTGTGCACAGAAGCGTCGGCTTAAGGAAGTTCTGTACTTAGTAAATATGAGAGTTTTCAAGACTGTTACGAAAGAAAGAAAGAGGAGGAGAAAATATGTTAAGCAAATAAATGAATACGTAGATGTCCCTGATTCCCTTAAGAAGACAATAACCGGAAAAATATTTGTCTATCTTGACAGTTGGTTTTATAACAAAAACAGAATCTTAATTTTGACCACAGACGAAAACATCAAAATTTTAAACTCTTTTAATGTGTGGTTGGCATAATAACCATTTTTCTCTGCAATAAAAGATTTCTACTAGCTTTTCACACTACATCGAGTGTTTTTCAAAACGAAGATTCCAGTTTTGTATGTTTTATTGAAACTTAAAAACGATTTTTTGTACAATTTAATATTTTAGTATCTAAGAGAACATATACAAAAGGAACTGTTAAATTTTATAACCAATTTTGAAATATCACCTATTAATGAATTATCAAAATATTTCAAAAGCACAATACTGAACGGATGCAACTTATATTTTTCAAAGATAATTTGGCTAATGTTACAAAAAAACATTTTTGAACAGCATACAAGTTGAACCCTTCAGTTAAAAAATATTTGAGTTATTTATTATTATTATTACCATATTGTCCAATAGCTAGAATTAAGGAAATCTTTTTGGTAATACATAATCAAATTGACTAAATACCAGACTTTGATAGAATAAAATTAATTTTTGATTATTTTGAAACTCAATACTTAGACCCAGCATTACCAAGCTTAACAAAAAGTATAATATTTTGGTCTGTGTATGACTGAGTGTTGCTAAATGTTTCCACATCAACTAACAGTCTTAAAGCTTGGCATCAAAGCTTGAATTCTAAGTGCATCATTGCAAACCAAAGTATTTTTTAATGCCTTGAAGTCATTGGAAAAGAAGAAAACAAGACATATTTAAAAATTTCAAATCTCAAAATGGGTATCACCAAGATTCGTACCAAGAACACTCAACAGCATTTAAAACAAATATTAACAAATTTCAAGAATTACTCTATTGTAGAGTATTTGGATTTTTTGGTCAACAATCTGAAGTTAAAGTTGGATGATTAAACATTTAGGTAAATTGTTATTTTTTTAATTTTCCGGTAAAAAAGTGCAAAGATTCACCGCCGGTGAATAGTCGGTTAGTGAAAAAAAGGTGGTTTAAACTTAAAATCTAATGTTTATTATTCAAAATGCTGTACGTTCTTTATTTAGAATCAGCAATAATACATAAAAATCTCACAATGACCTAAAATTGTAAAAATTTTTTGTTATTTAAAAGTTACACTGTAGACTGTAATCTATAAAAAATTCATTTATCCAAAAATTTATTCTCTTTTAACAAATTTAACATTAAAATTCATAGCATTTAGTTACTAAAAACACTTTGTAATTTAAAAGAATTAAATCTACCTTAATTATGGAAATAATATTAAAGATCTTTATTTGTTTGTGTGTCGTAGAAATTTAAGACTAATGACTTATTTTGAAAGAATTTCTCATGATATCTTTAAATGAAAAGATTTAAATTTTCTTCATCCACCTTAAGCTTTATAATTATTTATAGTGGGTTATATAAAATCATCTAAGCATGCTGGTAAATTTGTTTTTATCTCTGTTGTTTTTTCCTCCTAAAAAAATTCACAAAAATTTTATATAAAAATGTACCTTAAAAAATTTTTAAATAAATTAATAATTCAAAAACTTTTGCAAAATCACCTCTACAAATGTTGTCTTTTCACATCCATTCTTTTAAATTTAATTTTAAAAAATTCAAACAATGTCCATGTTAAGATTATATTCTACTTTTTAATTTGTTCCATAAAGACTCAATATTTTGAGTGTGAACTCCAGTTAATGGACTAACAAAATTTATAATGTGATTTACAGTATCATGCTCTAATTGATAATTAGAAATACTAGAGTAGGCTTTGAATTAATCACTCTATACAATCGATCTTGATCTCATTTTGGTCAATATTATTGGCAATAACAACTCTCTTGATCTGTTTTCAACAATCTCAATGTAATATTTTGCAGGTTTTAAAAATGTATCTGATATTCCAAATACCTACCGGTATTCACTCGACACTTTTGCAACGTGATACTTTTGTTTGTATCTGAATATCGATTCATCAATTTGACATATGATGCCATTTCCATCAAGTTAATATATATTTGTTTCAAAATATTTTTTACTTAAAAGTCTTAATTTATTGTAGATTTTTCCAACAACTTTTTGACTAACTCCGTAATCTGAAACAACTTAGTTTCAGCATTCGTTTGCAAACCAACAATAAATGATTTTTAGTAATAATTAAAGACTGATTTTGAAGTCCTTAAAAAGCTTAATTTTCTTTAAGAAATATAAACTTTAAATTTGTTACATAATTAATTATTGCATTTAAATGCATATCCATCAACATTTCTTTTATATTTTACTTGGTGCATTTCATGATTGCAACTTTCGTAATACAACAAATCACGCAACACACCATTTTCTATTAGGGAGTTAATTATTTCCAAGCCTTCATTTAAATTGTTTATCACTTCTTAATTTAAACTATTGATAAGGATTAAAATTTTTGTATCAAAAATATTTATAAGCTCTAATCTTTTTTTTTATTGTAAAAGTGTTCCACACAATTTTTTGCATAAATAATTTTGAGTCAAAGAAATTCCCGCCTCTCATTAAAATCAACGCATTATTTTTCCTCCTAAACAAAAAATAATTTTTTAAAAAGACACAATTTTAATCGATTCAAGAATTAAATAATGAATTTCCTTTATACATCCATCTTTCCACATCCATTCGCATAAGTAATTTTCAACGCATTCATCTTTTATACCTTTCATATTCTTAACCCTCAACTTTATTGTGTTTCAGTAACTTTCAATAGATTGTGTATGAGCTAAATTTTCGGGATTTACAAAATTAACTTAGTTATTAACTGTCAAGTGCGTAAATTCATTTAAATTATTTTATTATGCTCTCCATTGTTCAGAAAATATGACAGTTCCTGGTTTGCATACCCTCCGGATGATAGGTTAAAGACTCGCAGCTGACCTATTTTCAACAAGCTCAAAGTAAACTTAGCGGGCTGAAAGTCCTATCAGTTATTCTAAAAACCCATTTTTCATGATTGGGTGTCTTGTCTTGATGATATTTAGGTTTGTAGCTAAATAGGATTTTCTTAAACTGACAAATATTCCCTTCTCCTTTTAGATCATAGGGTTATTCTCCAATAAAAGTTTACATTTTTACTGTAATTTTTTAATAATTTTAAACAAAAAAAAATGACAAACTATAACTACACTAATAATTTGAACTTGAGTCCTATTTTGAGACTATTTCCAGATTATCTTCAAACAAACACCCATATATATAGAAAAATTTTAATACAATGAGCCATTTCTAACTGAATAATATTTTTTTGTAGCAATTGCATAATCTATTCATGCATCTCCATGCAACCGTGTCTACGTTGCGGGTGGATTTTACAAAAAAAAACATTTTAAATAACAATATGAACAAAAATGGACTTTTTTCAAAACTCCCATTTACATCAGTTGACGTACAAGGACCGACACACGACTTTATATCAATGGCTGAATCACATCCAAGTAGTAATGTTTATGCATGAATAAAAAAAAAATTTTTTTTAAATTAAACGCAATTTTATTAAATTTAAAATTATTTTCCTTTTAGTTATGATTAGTATTCTTAGCAATAAAAATACAGTTTTCTAATAATAAAAAATTGTGATCATATTTTTCTACACTGATTTTGATAATGTTTTTTTTACACTGTTTGTGATAATTTTTTATGCGCCAACTTGCCCAGGATATATTAAAAAATATCTAAATAAATAAAAAATTATAAAAATTAATTAAAAATTAATATTTAAAATAAAACTTAAATAAAATCAAGTATTTATTCAAAACACCAATCATAGCACTGATCTAGAGCAATTAAATAATCAGTATTATCAAAAAATTTAAATGAGTCAACAATAGATTTAAGGTGATTCTCTTTTTGAAAATTTTTTCTACTGTGTTCAAAATAACCTGTTAAAGCTCTTACGAAAGAAAAATGGTTTTTTTCTTATTTTTCTTTCATTTTACTGATAAGACAGCCAATATTTGGATAAGAAATTTCATTTTTATCATTCCACTGGCGATGCCAAGCTTCAAGATTATTAGTTGTTCTGGGAATATCGTTTTTAATTCTTTCAAAGTAATTCCAAAGCTCCTTCGAAAAAATTTCATTTTCATTTTCATTTTTAATTTTAATTTTTTCTTTATTAAATACTCCAACATATGTATTTTCCAAGTATTCAATAAAATCAGATATTTCTTAAACTGTATTAACTTCTATCCAATTTAAAATCAAAAAATAAAATTCTTCAACTTTATTAGAAGGAACAAAAGCTGAATTGGGAAAAATCTAACAGTTTTTTTTAAATATTCATTGTTTTTATATAAAATAGATTTTCCACCTTCATTTATACGGCTCCATATACTTTAACCAAAATAAAAAAGACAAGTATAGTGCTTTGATAAAAAGAAAACTCTTTTAAATGCATTTATAAATGCCATTTCGAAATCTGAAATGCTAAAAATGAAATTTATATTAAGTAATTCCTTAATTTTCTCAAAAGCTCTAATATATATTGCTTATGTTTTAGATTTCATCAATATATAGAATAAGGGGAAAAAGCTTCTAAAGATTTTACCTTGATATGTAACAATCTGATAGAATCCACTAGGTGCAGTTTTAAAAGTACCATCAACGGTAACAATTTTAATCTTTTCTATAAATTTTTTTTTTAAAATCACTTGAAAAAATAACAAATCTTTTCTGATGAGATATTCCGCTATCATATTGAAGAAAAGATTTCCTCGTGTATCTTTTCTGAGCTCTGGAGGGATGTCCTGAGTATTAAAAATACGAGAGTGATTATGTTTATTCCTTACCTTTGTGATTCTATCAGTTAATCATCTAAATTTAGGAAGTAAAGGTAAGTCAGAAGGATTAAGCTTAGAAATTTCATTAATTACCATGCTTGATACTCTTTCAGAAGAATTTAAAGATTTTGATTTTAAAGAATTTTTCACTTAAAGAATCTTACATTTTTCTGAGTATTCTGGATGAATGAGGTTCTTCACGTACAACTTTCTTGATAGAATTTAACGCTATAGAACCTCTACAACACCTATTCTTGCAACGATACCTTGTCAATCCTTCAGTTAAAGAATGTTTAAGATAAATATGATTTTTATAAATTATTAGATCATTTCCACGCTGAGACTTCAAAAATTCAATTTCCATGGCCTTATTTTAAAAAAAATTATTAATTTTTGGGCGAGTCGGCGCATAAAAAAAATTTTCGAGTTTTTCAGGCAACTGGCCCATGTGCGAGTTGGCGGATGTAATTTAAAGCTTATGATTTCCATTTTTTTCAGATATTGTATATCTTTTATTTTTATTTTATTTGTTCAACATGGGATTAGTGTGTTCTTTAAATAAAAATTCGTCATTTTTTTATTTTTGCTAATATTAATACTATACTAATAAAATTTGTTCGTTACAAGTACATTTTTGTTACTTAAAAATTCTTTAAACAAGCTTTTGACTCTAATTACTTTGAAATTTAAAGGCATAGGTAAAGAAAAGGGGTACTGATTTAATTAAAATATTAAATTAAAAAAATAAATATTAAATTAAATTAAATTAAATAAATAAATAAAAATTAAATTAAATAAATATGTATAATTAAATTAAATATTAAATTAAATAAATATGTATAATTAAATTAAATATTAAATTAAATTAATTAAAATATTAAATTAAAAAAATAAATATTAACTTAAATTAAATAAATATATATATATTATTAAATTAAATTAATTAAAATATTAAATTAAAAAAATAAATATTAAATTAAATTAAATTAAATGTTAATCTGATAAATATAATTTAATTATAAGGCTATTTCATTTTTTATGGACTTGTTTGAAATTTATGCATTAATAAAATATGAACTAACGGTAATAAACTGGTTCCAAGAAAGACGTCTGTTGAAACAATTGTTTTTATGTGATAAATGTGGCAAACGTATGATTTTAAAAAATGATCGCTCATCTATACATAAGTTTTCTTAGTTATGCCGACAGCAAAGCATAGAAAACAGACATATCAGTAAAAAGGGTGTTACGGTTTCTTCTTTATTTGAAAACTGTAAGATTTCTA